>APFE030556266.1:0-19709 GCA_000404065.3 Pinus taeda | reverse complement strand
CGCAGTCACATTCACATTGTCAAAGCACATATTGCATCGCTCCTTCAACTCCGATTGATGCTCAGCACTGGTTTCCGGCTGGTCACTACCCACTACTCGGAATGTTATATCCATGTCGAAATTCTGCATTGCTTGTTCACGATGTGTTCGAAGAAAATTGAATTTACAAACCTAAATTGAAAATCGAAAGTCGAAATCAAATATATATTTATAGCAGAGCATAAGTATATCCGTCCGGCAGGCCGACTTAGAAGCCGACTACGTTCATCATAGACCACGTTCACCATGTGATGACCACGTTCATCATATGACCACATTGTCCAGGTTCATGATGTTGATGATGGTAGTTAGGGTTTTTTATCATAATTCAGTAGTGAAAACAATGATCTCTCGCTCTACGAAGACTCAATGGCTGTTATTTTCTCTTTTCCTTGTTTTTATTAAGGAAAAAATATTTTTTTTCAGGATTCTTATGGTTTTTCTTGGATGGAGAGTTTTGTTTTTTTTTTCCAAACTTAATGGGTTAGTTTTGAACACACATGTTTTTATTGATTTTTTATTAATATTTTTTTTGGCATTAATTACATATTCTGGGTTTTCAACAAATTAATGTGGTGTATCACAGGACAAAAGTGAAAAAATTAGTCAATCCTAGAGAATGAATAGCAAAAATGAAGAGTTGTTAAGAATTAGGAATGAATTAGCTGTTACTAAATTAGTTATTACATTAATTAAAATAACATTGAGTTCTAAATTAGTTGTTATGGATTAGATATCAACCTAAACTAGTTTTCTTTCTTTATTTTAATTATATATATAAAGACTTAATTTAAATAAAAATATTAAAATATGAATAAGACATAAATAAAAATTAGGAATTATCTCTTTAGCAATTATAGTTATAAATATCAGTTAAAATGCAATTGTAAGTTATAAATTCATTAAGGAAATAATCATTACATTCATTTTTGATTATATAATATAGATTAAACAATAATAATATTAGAATATATTCTATAATTTTAATAAAAAAATAAACATACTTTAAGTTTGTTAATTTTAACCGTTTCTCAATAAAAATGAAAATTGTATTAGAATAATTTTAATAATTTTATTAATATAAATTTAAAAAATTATAATGAGAATTCAAATAAAAGAAAAAATATTAAAATAATCCGTTATTCTTATTGAAATTGAAAGTGAAAAATAAAAATAAAAATTAAAAGAAGAAGAGAGGGTCGGAATTGAGCTCTCTCTTAATTTCCAATCATCATCTCTCACTAAAATCAAGAACAGAGGGTGGGAATCCATCTCTTACTTATTTCCAACCATCATATATGTTGAGATTGATTGCATGTTTCTCAATATGGATAGCTTCTCTAAGCTTCCTATGATGTAAGTGATCAACCCTAGCAATGACTCTATAATCTTCAATGCATACATTGTGCTTGGATTTGTCCACATGTTCAACTAGAGGTGATGAGATAGAACGATTGTGCCTAATGTATGGTGCATGCTCTTGGATTCTCTGGTTAATGGAGCAACCAATTTCTCCAATGTAGGGAACCCCATAGTAACAAGGGATTTACTAGACCCCTTTCATGTGTTTAGGGTCTACAAGGTACTTAACAGATCTAAGAGAATTTTTAGTTGTATTAAGAGGTTTGAACGAACCATAAACTATCTTCTTTTTAAGGATATGGGAAATCATGTTCGTGGTCCCATGGATAAATGGAGGTTGAACCTTAGACATGGGATCAACACGAGTATTCTTAACCCTTGATTATTTAAACCCGATGTTAAAGACCTTGAGTGTTTGAGTTATGCTATATCCATTATTTTGAAATAATTTAAGAAGATGAGATTTCTATTGCTTGAGGTGGTTCTCATCATAAAATTTTGAGAGCACGTGTTGTAAGAGTGATAAGGTATCCAAATTTTTACCCTCAAAAGTGATGAGAAGTAGCATAAATATATTTTTCCGTGTGAGTTTTTTTACGAAAAACTTGGTGAGAAACATCACCATCATTCATTATAGAGAAGAGGATATGAAGGAAGGGAAGACACCCATTCACCTCAACCTCCATCATGAATTTGATGGAGTTGGATAGAGAATTAAGATTGCTAAGAAACAAGTCTAATTTCGAGTGTCCATCGGGGCAAATAACACAAGTATCATCAACAAACCTCTTCCACTTCTTAGGGATAAATTGAGTTGAGGCTCAATCCTTGGTCACAAAATCCTTCATGAATAAGTTCACAACTATAGGGGAACGCATTGCAACTGCACAATATTCTTCATAGAAATCACCTTGAAAACTGAAGAAAGTTGAGGTGAGGCATAGGCAAACTAATTTGGCACTATGAATGTGAGTGATTCTAGTTATGACACCAATGGCCTCTTGAATATGGATTTTGGTATAAAGGGAAACAACTTCAAAACTTACTAACAAATCCCAAGGGTCCACCCTCATATCTTAGAATTCTTTAGCAAAGGAATCAGAGTCGTTAACAAAGGAATCAATGCGAGAAATAAGAGGTTTAAGATTTTGAGCCAAGAATTTAGCAAGAAGATGAGTAGGCCTATCTATTGTGCTAACAATAAGTCTCAAGCGAACCCCAAATTGATGAAGTTTTCGAAGCCCATAAATTCTAGGGTTGAGGGGAATGCTTTAAATAAGTTTTTTAAAGAGAGGAATAAGGGAATTATTCAATTTAATGGTGGTCGTTACTTCTTTAGTGACTGGATTAATGGGATTCTTATTAAGCTTTATGTAACTACCATTATTAGAAACATGGTCAATCATTTTGTTAACATAATTAGATTTATCTAAAATGACGATGGCCCCACCTTTGTCAGCTTTAATGATGACAATGTAGGGGTTATTCCTTTGGACTTGTAGGGAAATAAATTCTACTTTTCTAATGTTTCTTTTGGGAGGCTTAGAATTCATAAGAATGATAGCACACTCTTTCCTAGTAACCTCAAAATTATGAGGAAGGTCCCTAATACCATATTCAATGTTACAAATAATGTCATCTATGGGAATATTTTTAGGGGAAGAGCGAAAAATTAATACCTTTAATGTTAAATAATATTATTTGGTTATTTATGATTATGAATTCCATCTATTGGAGGAACTAATCAATTTTCCCCTAAATTTAGATTTTTTTTAGCGAAATAAACATATGGATCACTCAAGTCATGCTAGCACTTATTGAAAATATTTATGATATCAATATTCTCTATAAACAACCTCTTATATTTTATGGTTCATCTTGCCAATATAAATCATAAATTTAGATATATTGTGATGAATTTATGCTTTATTGTGAATTTATTATGTTTGTATTTAAAGTGATTTAATAGGAAAATAAACACAATATACAAATTATTTAACTAGTGAAAACTATGAGTGGAACTATAGTAGAAATGAAACGCCATAAAGATAATGATTACATTAAGAAACCAAATATGTGAAACCAAACAATAATATGAACCACTATATGTTTCTTCTTAAACAAATGAGAGTAGAAGGAAAAATATAAAAATCATCAAGTATTGTAGAGATATGAGACACTCTACTCTCCTATAATCTCCAATGAAACATTTTTCTCCTTTGATTTGTTTTCTATCTACTCTTGTTAGTGATCAAATTTCTATAATAGGGGATGAAATATTGTTCCCTCTTTTAACTAAAGTATTAACACCCCTTCTTCATCATTAGGTTTATATATTTTTTATATTCTCTAATGCTTATATAACACTAGTGTGTTCTCATGTGCTACTAACTCCACATAGCATAGTGATGGTGAGTATATTGAATCTCTACTTGAACATGCAATATATAATTAAATGTTACTTTTTATGGGCACAATCTTTTCACACTACAAATTCCTTTTGATGAAAAGAAACTCTATGTGAAAGATATAGGAGGATGGGATAAATTATTTCCATTTTTTCTAGATAGATAGAGATATAAAAGGGTTAGGTCAATAAGTTGCATAGTATATTGAAAGAATTTTGTTGATGTAAAGTTTATGGGTTCTAAATTATTGGAGTCCCTTGGGACTACTAACCACTCTTTTAACTCGTGGTTGGAACTAACCTCCTTTTAGATTTTAGAGGAAGGGCACGGATCCCACAAGAGGATTTCAAGGGAACCTATGCCCTAGTAATTATTTTCAATATATCGAAGGAAAATCTCCTAATGGACCTCTCAAATATAGGGAAATAAAAGACGCTTTTATAAAGGATAATGTAACCTAATCATTGCCATTTCTAGGTAAAGTGAACATTTTCTCAAGGCCATACCTATATAGATTGATTCCTTAACAATATTGTAATAAGGATCCTAAATGAATGGAGTGACCTTGCTGGCGGATGTGGACCAAGGACAACAAGTTTCTCTTTAGCTGTGGGAGATATAAAACATGATCAAGAAGAAAGTCTGGGAGACCAGGCAGTTTAAGCCTGATTGTGCCAAGCCCTGATGGCTTGATTTTTGACTGATCTGCAAAGTAAACTACTCCATCAACATTGTCAGTGAAATCTTCAAAAAAGTCTTTTCTATGAGTCATGTGACAGGTTGCTCCTGAATCAAGCAGCCAGTCATTTTTCCAGGAAGCAAGTGAAGTGTTAAACAAATCTTCATTTACTCCAATGTTACATTGTGCTTCAATATAGTGAGCGGATTCAGGTGCTTTACCTTTGTCTGTATCATCAGTTTTACCTTTCTGTTGGTTTCTTCTCTGCTCAATTTTGTCCCATGGTAGCTTGCATGTAGAGGCATCATGTGATCCATTTCTTTTGCAGCGAATACAATGTAAATCTGCCTTTTCTCCATGAGGATGTCTGCCCCCCCTGCCTCTGAAGTATCTTCCTCTTGCTCTTCGTCCACCTCTTCCTCTTGTAGAATCTTGAGCAGGATATTTTTCTTTATTAGCTATGCATACAGTCTCTTCAGAAGATTCAGGGACTGTCTTCAATCCAAAGGCTTTTTCCCTTTCAGCAAACTTTTTCACAAGAGAGTCAAAGGTTATATCCTTGAGATTTCCATTTGCTTGCAAAGACTCAAGATAATTGGAGTATGTAGGATACAGTGGCTTGAGAAAAGCAATAAGAGATATATCTAGCTCAACTTTAGTGGATTTTATGTCATGCACTATAGATTTTATTTCAGATGCAAGAGCAAGAGGGTCATTATTTTGCAGTTCAAGAGTGAAGAGTTTAATCATAAGTTGGATGACTTCAAGTGCAGAATGTGACTCATAGAGCTCTTTCAGCTTTTGTAAAGATTCAAAGGCAGTTGAACATGTTGTAAGGTGACGACTCACCTCCTTATTTACAGACGCTGCTATTAATGCATACGCTTTGGTGTTCTTGTTTTCCCAGATGGCAAGCTCTTTGTCCGATGTAGGCTTTTCTGGGTCACTGTCTCCTTCTCTAACACACACTCCTTTCCACAGCTCATTGAAAATGAGGGTGTGTTGTACCATCCGGGACCAGTCAGGATAGTTCTCCTTGCCAGCGAGAACTATTCCTATCATAGAGATGATTGAATGCATTCTGTAAAAGGTTAATTCTGCTGATATAAAAATTTTTTTCCGATATATACTTCTGATGGCAAAAAAAATTTCTCTTAAAAAACTTCCGCTGCTTTAAAAAATGATTTTGCTATGGAGAAAAAAAATCATTAAAATTCTGCTACATATATCACCATATATATATCTCTGCAAATATCAACATATATAACACCATATTCACAATTCTGCTACATGTATCACTGCAAAAATATTACGATATTTTGGTGATGGGTGTAAAGCACTCAGGCAAAGAGTTCTGCTACACAGAATTTACATGAGCAGGGTGGCCGAACAGATTGTTCAATTCTCAATTTGAATTCAAAACAATTGAAATCGCATTTACAATTCTCCAACTTACAATTCTGCTAGACAGAATTTACAATTCTCAATCCGCACTCCACACACACTGTGTCCCCCACAGAGTGATCGAATACCACCTCCGTCTGGTTTTTGCAGTCTGGGAAATTCACCGTATCTATCATCTTCTTCGAGTTCATTCCTTTCTTTCTTTAGTTATTTCCTTGGTCCAAGTTGCTGCTGGTGTTGGGTTTCCAATCGAATGGAAATTGGTTTCGCCTCTAGAAACCTCTAGGGTTCTAAACCAGTACTGAAGGATCCACGTAGTGTGAGACCACAAGATTATTTCACTGTAGTCAATTAGGGTTTTCAGTCGAAACCTAAATTTTATATGCACTTTGAATGTATCGAGGTCAAGGGATCCCAACGCATAGACAGACCGTAGATGCCACAAATAGAAATAGAAATTGAACTATGACGATTGAGAGATCATCGCTATTCACGAAGCAAATAGAAATAGAAATTGAACTATGACGATTGAGAGATCATCGCTATTGATGTATCGAGTCTTAAAATTTATGAAGCGTGATCCCTAGAAGAAAAGAGAAGGTTGTAGCCTTCTATAGGTCAGCACCTACTTACTAGTACATCAGCTAGTACAAGAGCTAAGGGGGTTGTAGCTCCCTTCCAAGAGAAGCTCGAGAGCGAGAGAATGTTGTAGCCTTTTGCAGGTTGAAGCCTGCATACTGGTATAAGACTACACCAATACATAAATATTGTAAAAATAAGTTTCTTATTAAAAGACAATAGAGACGAATTGTAGCACGTGGTTTTCACCCACATTGGGTTTCCACCTTATATCTTTCGTTCTTGTGTGTGATTGTCTGCTCTATATTCACTGTACCTATTACTGCTTATATGGTTCTAATACACATATTAAAGATCAATTGACTAAATGATAATTTTACAAGATATACGATGGTTGCTCTAAACACAGTTGAGTATATATGCAAGTTGCATTAAGAGAAGTAGCGTATATAAATCTATTTATGGAAATGAAATATTATTAAATTGCTAATACTAATTCACCCCCCCCTCTTAGTATTATTTCGAACAATTGACATCAGAGTAGGTCCTTTAGAAGAAGCTTGATCGCTTGAAGAAAGATCTATCATCATGAGTAACTACGAAAGAGAGGCATCCATCATACCACCAATATTTGATGGGATTAACTTTGTCTATTGGAAGGTAAGAACCCCAACCTATCTTCAATCTCTTGGAACAAATGTTTGGGAAATCATGGAAGGAGGATACACATTTCCATCGGCAATTCCTACATATACGACAGGTAAAAAGCATTATGAAACAAATGCGAATGCTATCAATACTCTATTGCGGAGTTTGTCACAATCATAATTTCTCAAGGTTATGTAGCTCAAAATCCCCAAAGAAATATGGGACAATATCATTCTAATCTATGAAGGATGCGATCAGGTAAAACGTGCAAAACTACAATCTCTTAGAATTCAATATGAAACTCTCAGAATGCACAAATATGAAAGTGTAGCTAATTATTTCTTATGTATAGATTATATTGTTAATCACATGAAAAGCTTGGGTGAAGTGATAATAGAAGTTACTTTAGTTGAAAAGGTTTTAAGATCCTTGTCTTCTAAGTTTGAATCAAAAGTTTCTGCCATAGAAGAAAATCAGGATCTTCAGAGTATTACTATGTCACAGCTGCATAGAATCCTAACTGCTTTTGAAATGAAAAAAGGGGGTCCATCAGATATGAGAGAAGCTACATTCAAAGCTTTAGAAAAAAGAGAACTCAATGAATCAGTACATACATCAAAAGGAGAGGAAGAGCCAAACTTTGTCAAGAACCTTCAATGGGGTTTTAGAAGATTCAGAAGTAAAATACCTTTCCAATGTTTTTCTTGTGGAAGAGTCGGTGCCCCACAATGATAAGCTTGATAAAGGTAAGGAATCAACAAAATGGAATATAAAACAAAGTGTAAATAAGAAAAGCTACTATACCCATGAAGATAGCGATGGTTATCAAATAGTGATGAAGATGAAAATAGTAATGATTATAGAATTCTTATGGCTTTTGAAGATGATGATTTATTGGATGCTTTAGATGAAGATGGTCTCTATGAAGAAATATCTAAACTTAAAATATGTTTAGAAGAAAAGAGTATGATTATAGATACTCTAACATTCCAACTTGTGAAAGGGAAAAATGCAATGAAAAGTTACAATGTGAAATTGTGGGTCTAGGAAAATAAATTGAGAAAACAAAAGCTCTCAATCTTAGGTTTGCTAAAGGATCAGAAACTTTAGAAGAAATTATAAAAGTATAATGTTATCCTCTAACAAAGACAGGTCTGGGATATACTGAAGAATCATCTCAAGCACAAAAGCCATCAACCTCCAAAAGCTATCTTCATGTAGCAAGGAGAAGTGAACAGGTTGGCAATCATCAGCAATGGCTTAAAGCAGATCACCAGGTAAATCGAGTTCAATCTACTTCAAGGATGAATAGAAGCTATAAACAACCACATGTAAATCATTCTCAATTTGCTTCAAGAATGAATTTCAATGCAAACTATAATCACCAATTTAATAGATTCGATAATCACAGGAATTTCTTTAATGGCAAATGTTTCTCATGTCATAAATTTGGATGCAAAACTACTCAATGTGTTTCTTACAAGACCATCATGACTAGAGAAGCAAAAATTCAAATGAATGTGACTGGGATCATGAAAAGGACCTACAATAACTTTTCTACTCTTGAAAATGAAATAGAATGCTTTATCTGTAACAACTTCGGTCATGAAGACATTGAATGCAGGAGTAAATTTCGACAAACATCTCAGAAGGAGCAAGCTTCATTACGTCCCAAAACATGGAGAAAGAAAGAAACACAAACCGAAATATGTGGTATAGCCTTATATGCAGAAGGACAAGAAAAGCAATGCTACATCAATTGTGGATGCTTGAAAAAAATGACAGGTGATAAAGAAAAACTTCAGTCATATAGTGCCTTAGAAATGGAAAAGAAGGTCTCATTTGGAAATGACACTCCTGTAGTCATAAAAAGTAAAGGCTCTGTTCTCTTAAAATAAAAGGTTAAAAATAGAAATGTTATGTATGTTTATGGATTAAAGCATAACCTATTGAGTGTTAGTCAAATGTGTGATCAAGGAAATGAGGTAATATTTTGATCAAATGGATGCGTTGTTCGTGAGCTTGATACAGGAGAAATAGTGATCAAAGGCATAATAACTCCAAATAATTTATACATACTCAAGGGAGGACAACAAAAGTCCTATCTAAGCAAAAATGAAGAACACTTGCTATGGCACAGAAGATTGGGGCACCTAAGCTTCCCTGAGATAAGGAAAGCAATCAAATTCCAGGTTGTTTGTGATCTTCCTGACATCAAAATTCCAGAAAATACAATATGCAAATCATGTCAATTCGGTAAGTAAACAAAAACACATTTCCCTGAGAAGGAAGGATCAGCTAGTAAGGCCCTTAAACTTGTCCATACTGATTTATGTGGTCCATAAAGGAAAAAGTCACCTTATGGAGAAGAATACTTTATATTGTTCATTGACGACTTTTCTAGAATGTGTTGGATAGGACTTCTAAAGCATAAAGACGAAGCATTTGAAAATTTCAAAACCTTCAGAGCTTTGGTTGAAAACGAATCAGATCGCAAAATCAAATGTCTCAGGTCTCATCGAGCAGGGAAATTTACCTCGGATGAATTCTTTGACTTCTGTGAAGAACATGGAATAATAAGGGAATCATCTACTGCAAGGAATCCTCACTAAAATGGAGTGGTAGAAAGGATGAACATAACTGTTCAACAAATGGCTCGTGCTATGCTAGATGAGTCTGGAACTCCAGCAACCTTCTGAGGTGAAGCTGCATTTTCTGCCATCACTATTCTCAACAAAACAAGTGTTTGAGTAAACAACACTCAAACTCCTCATGAACTTTGGTATGGTAAGATTCCTAGTGTAAAATACTTCAACTTTTTTGGAGGAAAATGTTACATCAAAAGAACTGATGAAAAACTTGGCAAGTTTGAACCTAGAGCAAATGAAGGAATTCTGCTTGGTTACTCTTCCCAAAGTAAAGGATACAAGTGTTATAATAAAAGATTAGAGAAAATTATTGAAAGTATTGATGTTGTGGTTGATGAAGCAGGTGAAAATCCAAAGCAGGTAAAAACTGAAGAGTCGGAAGAAGATGAGGATTATCCTTCCACATCAAATTAGACTAATGCTGAAGAAGAAGAAACCGATGAAGCACGAGAAGAGTAGATAATGGAAGAAGAAAAGATTCCATCGAGATATGTTCAGAAAAATCATTCAGAGACTCAAATTTTGGGATAGAAAGAGGTAGGTGTACATATAAGAAGAAATATTATAGAAGCTTCAAGCTATTTAGCATTGCTTTCCTCCATCGAACCGAAAAATATACATGAAGCATGCAAAGATGAATGTTGGGTCAAGGTCGTGAATGAAGAGCTTGAGAAAATTGAAAAGAATAGTACTTGAGAATTAGTTCCTAGACCTCATGATAAAAATATCATTCGAACCAAATGGATATTCAAAAAGAGGTTGAATGAAATGGGGAAGTTTTTAGAAACAAGGATAGACTTGTTTGTAAAGGATATGCTCAAAAAGAATGTATAGACTTTGAAGAAACTTTTGACCTTTTACTAGACTTGAAGCCATAAGAATGTTCCTTGCTCTTTCTAGCTTTCAAAAGTTCAAAGTATATCAAATGGATGTGAAATGTTCATTTCTTAATGGAGATCTAGATGAAGAAGTATATATTGTGCAATGAGATCGATTCGTCCTTGGAAATGATCCAAAACTTGTATGTAGACTTAGAAAGGCCCTCTATGTTCTAAGACAAGCTCCAAGGGTCTCGTATTATTGTCTTGACAAATACCTTCATCAACAAGGGTTTTCAAAAGAATCAGCTCATAGAAATCTATATATAAAATTGACAATGATAAATTGCTAATACTTGTTATGTATGTCGATGATATAATTTTTGGTAGTAATAAAGAAGCCATAAGTCAAAACTTTGCTTTGGTAATGCAGAAAGAATTTAAAATGTCCCTCCTTGGTGAACTCACATATTTTCTTGGTTTACAAGTTCAACAAAATAAAGATGGTATTTTTCTATCACAAACCAAGTACCTCAAGGAGATCTTGAAGAAATATGGAATGGAATATGCTAAACTAGTATGTACCCCTATGGTAGCAAGATGCCGCCTCAGCGCAAGTGATGAATCAGCAGGAGTGCATCAACCAACCTACAGATCCATGATTGGTAGTCTACTCTATCTAACAGGTACCTAACCAGAAATCATGCATGCAGTGGGAATACTTGGAAGATTCCAAGCAAATCCAAAGGAAACACACCTTCAGGCAGTCAAAAGGATTTTCAAATATCTTCAAGGAACACAAAACTTTGGTTTATGGTATCCTAGAGATAGAGATCTCACACTTCATGCATATACAAGTGCAGATTGAGCAGGAAGCATGGATGACAGAAAAAGAACTAGTGGTGGTGCTTTCTTTATGGGTTCTAGATTAGGGTCTTCGTTGAACAAGAAACACGTTAAATTGCATTATCTACAGCTAAAGAAAAATATCTGCCTACTGCATCTTGCTACACACAACTTCTTTGGATGATGTAAACATTGCAAGACATTCAAATCACATGTACTCCACCCATCTCCACTCTATGTGATAATGAAAGTGCAATTAGTATTTCAAAGAATCCTATCATGCATTCCAAGACAAAGCATATACCTATCAAATATCATTTTCTCCGGGAACAAGTGCTTGAACAAAAGGTCAAATTGGAGTATGTTCCCTCCAAGGAATAGGTTGCTGATATATTCACCAAACCACTACCCAGAGGGACATTTGAATACCTCACAAAGAAGGTGGGAGTAGTTGATGCATCTTCTTGTCATTGATTCTTATTTGTTTCACGAGTTTGATGAAGCATATCCACGTACATACACCGGTTTCTCTAGATACAATCGCGTATACATTGGTTTCAAGAATATCAGTGGGATAGACTCACGATGAAAAAAAGTCTGATATGGGTCTGACAATGATCATCTGGCACAGGTTCACGGGGAGAAAATACTTCTAATAATGCATTGTTGGCATTATGTTAGAATATCTTGGTACAATTTCAAAGTTGTTTTTGTTTGAGGTGTAATAGGTGCAAAGGGAGATCATGGTTGCTGGTTTGGTTGGTGATTGACAAATGCTGCTCATGATAGTTGTTGATGACTATCAGAGTCTTGTTTTAGATATTATGTCTCTATGTCATGTATATATTTTATTATCAAGGTCATGTAATGACCTATTTTGTTTCACCACTATGCCTGGGATTGGGTATGTAAAGTTCTTGTTTTACCATGTATAAACTTTTTGTGTATCCCAACATGGTTGGGTGGATGAGTCAATCTTGGTATATTCCCACTTGGTTGGGAGATGGATGTGTGTATGAGTTTTCGGTGGTAGGAAGGTCATTTATGATGTATAGAGTCATGTTCTTCATGTAGAACACCTTTTTGTAGACCATGCTTATAGTCAGGGGGAGCATGAACAACACACTTCAGCATATCAGAGAATAAAGCATGTACTCAATGAGAGCATAGCCCTTTGGCCTTGATGACAAAGGCGGAGAATGAATTGGGGTTGCCATCAAGTTCAAAGGGGGAGATTCTTAGCATTATGAAATAGGTTTGGCACTATGACATAAGTGTTGTCCTTGATGGCAACTCACTCAGATGACAAATCATAGTTTAGGCTCTCAGAATGAAGGAAAAAGAAATATACGCAAGTTCCTCTTGACAAAGCTGTGTATACACGTGGGATCACCAACCAAAATGCGCGTATGTGTATACATGCACTTTCACGCAAGGAAAAGAGTGTACATGTTGGAAAACTTGGTTTTGGTCTATGGTATTTGGTCCTTGGTATTTTGACCCATGGTATTGGTCCAAGGTATCTTATCCAAAGTGTTGACCCCAGATATTTGGTCCAAGGTATTGCTTCTAAGTGGTTTTGGACCATGATATTGAGTAAGGCCTAAGAATATAAAAGGAGGAGGAGATCATCAGGCAAATGCACTCAAGTATTGAATATCTAATGAAGAGCAAGATATAGTATACTGGTCATTAAGTTATGCTGCATAGCTGGATCTGAATCAAGGAGGAACCTCAGCACTTGAAGAAGGATAAGTTTTACTGATGGGTCAAGATCTTAAAGATTGAAGAAAAGTATCTTTGTCTGGTTTTGATCTTTCATAATTGGTGCATGTCATAATCTGTAAATCTGATGAGGTGGGTATAATTGATGTTTGAATAGTTGTAAAGGTTAAATCATCTTTTACAGATCTGCACACAGGTTCAGTATAGCAAAGGCATGTATACAGGTTGGTTCAACATTTCAAACAATGTATACACATGTTTTCCTTCATATAACAGTGTGTGAATGCATGTTCGACACATTGAAATAGCGTACGTCTCATAAAATATGTTTTAGCTACTTTTGTTTGTTGTTGCAGTATTCTGGGTTTTGGCTTAGGTTCTCGTATTGTTACTATATTCTGTTTACAACATTTAGAGAAGTGATTGTTTGATTCAGTTTTGGTTAGTGCAAGGGAGATTTATTGATGGAGATATATTTTGGTGTTTGATTGATGCTATTGATGGATCCAGTCTGAAAATTTATGAAACGTGGTCCCTAGAAGAAAAGAGAAGGTTGTAGCCTTCTGTAGGTAGAAGCATGCGTACTAGTATAAGATTGCACCAGTATAGAAATATTGTAAAAGGAAGTTTCTTATTAAAAGAAGAGAGAGATGAATTGCAACACGTGGTTTTTACCCACTTTAGCTTTCCACCTTATATCTTTTGTTATTGTGTGCGATTGTTCGCTCTCTTTTTACTATACCTGTTACTGCTTATATGATTCCGAAACACAAATTAAAAATGAACTAACTAAATTATAAGTTTATAAGGTATAGATTGGTTGCTTTAAACACAGTTGCGTATGTACATTATTCAATCAATTTATATGTAAAAACAACCTACGCATTTTCTCTTATATGCTTTAGAATTTAAAATATAGAGAGTAAGAGTCAACATTTAAACATCCCATGCAACTAGATTATTTGAAAGGATGTCACTTGGGAAAAAGTGAGCACACCATGAGTTCACCCTCGAGGTGAGAATTACTGACATGGATCAACTGCCATGGATTAATACTCTAGAAATTTTGAATAGAAATATTACAAGAATCCCAACCAAAAAAGATGCAGTGAGAATGACCACTAACATACTTAAATTATTACCACAAAAAGGTCCTTTATTTTTGTGTTTCACAAATCATTATTAAATCATTACATGCATAGTTCACTAGTAAATAATTACTCATTTTTAATTTCACAATTATATTGATTATATGTTAAAATATCTAGACATTCTATTGTCATGGATCTCAAAAATATTACTTAGAAGATATTTGGAAATATGAATGAGTGTATGGTTTAATAAATGTTAGAGGTTAGCTTTATTCAATATAATCACAATCATTGCTCCATAATTGGCCTAATCAAAGTGACTTCTCTATAATAGTCCTAATCAAAGTGATTTCTCTATAATTAATGAAGTATTAGCTAAATTAGAGAAGGTGATTTTCTTTACCACGTTGGATATTCATTCAGGATATAATAAAATCATAATACCAAAATGGTGCTTAAAACACATAAAGGTCATTAACTTTTGGTGATATCATTTAAATTTACTAATTCACTTTAATATTTGGATGAAATTTTATCTAGAAGGAATTGAAGTGGACCTAGCAAAATTGAAGTGGTGATGTAATGAGCAATATCCAAAACTTTGAAGGATTCTTAAGCTTGATAGGATATTACCATGGTCAACAAGCTTCATAGATAATGTCCACAAAACATCTTTATGGCTATCATCCTCCATAGGTCACATCAACTTTGAGAGGAAAAATAAAGGTTCAAGCAATGTATGACCATATAGAGCACCAAAAGTGAATATACAACTATTAAAGAACAACATTATCATAACACAAAATAGTATTAAATGAGTAGATCAGCATTAAACTAAAAGATAATTTAAAGAGAAATGACATTTTTTCCCTTACAACCATACAAATAGATGAGATTCCAAAAACATTACTAAAACATCAAATGAAGTGTTAATTATTTATTCTAATTTCTATTACAACAATAGCTTATAATTCAAATTATCTATAGTTTGAATAATAAATATTCAATATTAAAAAAAGAAAAAGAAAACAAACTATCACCCTAAACATCAATCTACATCATTTAAATCTTCATCTTTATCTCCATCTTGATAATTATGTTCTTCATCATCACTGTCCTGCTCCTCATCAATAATTTCTACTTCCACACCACAACCACAATTACCATTCCATGGAATTCCACATTGATAGCAAAATTCATGATCACACCTGAAGATAAACAAATTTAATATTAGAACATAAAAATCTATAAAAAAAGGTAGAAAACATAAAACACTTTCCTATTAAGTTATGGTTAAATTCTAATAAACAAAAACTCCATGGCTCAGAAATCGCGTACCTGCAAATTATGTGCGGGCAACCATGGGTGCGTTCAATCATATGTTTGCAGTTCGGACACCGCTTCCACTTGTTGTTCTCTGCAAGCAAATTCAATTCTGCACTTACAGCGCCCAACTGAGGGGCATATTCTTCACAAGACATGTCTGTGTGCCAAGGAACCTTACACTCAATACAAAACAAGCGGCAGCATTTCTGGCATTTTGTTGCTTTTATTGTTAGCGAAGAGTGTGATGAGGAAGAAAAGGGAGAAGGAACTTGTCCACACTTATTTAATTCGGATGAAGCCATCAAAAACGAGCAATCAGGATATGGGCAATATACTTTCTCTGAATCTGCAATTTTTTCCTCTTCAGACCTTTTTATTAAAATCTCAAGCCATTTAGATGGCAGGAATTTCTCACAATCATGTATTGTGAGTTTGGAAATACACCTGTGAGTTGGGCATATAGGCACATTACTATAATGAGCGATCCAGCCCTTGACGTATAGAGTCAAACATCGAAAACAATATCTATGATGGCAAAACATATTTTCGTGCATCGCAGTCACATTCACATCGTCAAAGCACATATTACATTCCTCCTTCAACTCCGAAGGATGCTCAGCACTGGTTTCGGGCTGGTCACTACCCACTGCTCGGAATGTTATATCCATGTCGAAATTCTGCATTGCTTGTTCACGACTTGTTCGAAGAAAATTGAATTTACAAACCTAAATTGAAAATTGAAAATCGAAATCAAATATATATTTATAGCACAGCAGGCCGACTTATAATATTTTTAAATAAAATTAAAAATATTATAAGGCATTAAAATTAGGAATTATCGCTTTAGTACATTAGTTATTAAATTAGTTAAATTGACCTTTAGTTATTTAATTCATTTTGATTATATAAATCTCTATTAAATAAATTAAAAAAATAATAATAATAGAACAAATTTATTTATTTAAATCAAAAAATAATTTCAAGTTTGTTATTGTTTAGATAGTTTGTCAATTGTATTAGAATAAGTTTTAAAATAATTCTATATTTAATATAGAATTAAAAAATATTATAATGAGAATTCAATAAATAAGTTAAAATAATTTTATTAATATAAAATAAACACAAGTACTATAGTGAGAATTCAAATAAAAGAAAAAACACTAAAATAATCAAGTATTCTTATTGAAGTTGAATGTGAAAAAATAAAAATAAAAAATAAAAGAAGAAGAAAGGGTCGGAATTGAGCTCTTACTTAATTTCCAACCATCATCTCTCACTAGAATCAAGAAGAGGGTGTGAATCCATCTCTTACTTAATTTCCAACCATCATCTATGTTGAGATTGATTGCATGCTTCTCAATATGGATAGCTTCTCTAAGCTTCCTATGGTGTAAGTGATCAACCATAGAAATGAATCTAGATCTTCAATGCACACATGGTGCTTGGATTTGTCCACATGTTCAGCTAGAGGTGATGAGAGAGAACGATTGTGCCTAATGTCTTGTGCATGCTCTTAGATTCTCTGGTTAATGGAGCAACCAGTTTCTCCAATGTAGGGAATCCCATAGTAACAAGGGATCTAGTAGACCCCTTTCATGCCTTTAGGGTCTACAAGGTCCTTAAAAAATCTAAGAGAATTTTTAATTGTATTAAGAGGTTTGAATGAACCAAAAACTCTCTTCTTTTTAAGGATATGGGAAATCATGTTCGCGGTCCTCTCGATAAATGGAGGTTGAACCCTAGAGATGGGATCAAGATGAGCATTCTTAACCCTTGATTATTTACACTCTCTTTTAAAGACCTTCACTGCTTGAGTTAGGTTATATCAATTATTTTGAAATAATTTAAGAATATGAGACTTCTATTGCTAGAGGTGGTTATCGTTAGAAATTTTGAGAGCACGTGTTGTAAAAGTGATAAGGATCCAACTTTACGCTGGAAAGTGATGAGAATTGGCATAAAGATATTGTTCCATGTGAGTTTTTTTACAAAAATCTTGGTGAGAAACATCACCATCATTCATTATAGAGAAGAGGATATCAAGGAAGGGAAAACACCCATTCACGTCAACCTCCATCATGAATTTGATGGAGTCGGATAGGGAATTAAGATTTCTAAGAAGTAAGTCTAATTTCTAGTGTCCATGGGGGAAAATAACACAAGTATCATCAACAAACATCTTCCACTTCTTAGGGCGAAATTGAGTTGAGGCTAAATCCTTGGTCACAAAATCCTTCATGAATAAGTTCGCAACTGTAGGGTAAACCACCGATCATGGCGTTAACCACCGTGCTCAACTCTTGTGGGCACGAGACTTCTGATTGGCCACTGCTCTGCAAAAGCGACCCAGAATTCAGCCACACATATCAGAACCTCTTGGAGGGTCAACATGTTCCAGATTTTCACCTCCAGGACAGCGTGTTATGCCACCTGGGTCACCTTTGTGTTCCTTCAAGCGAGCGTGCCAAGATTATTTGGGAAGCACACTACAGTCGGGTTGTTGGGCATTTTGGGGTGAAAAAATGGTGGCAGTACTGCAGAAGTATTTCTATTGGCCGAATCTTCGACAAGATGTCGGGAAGTACAACAGGTCATGCACTGCGTGCGCCATTGCCAAACCGACCATCAAGAAGCAAGGCCCCTATACCCCGTTGCCTACCCCTAA
Source organism: Pinus taeda (assembly GCA_000404065.3). Classification (NCBI taxonomy): domain Eukaryota; kingdom Viridiplantae; phylum Streptophyta; class Pinopsida; order Pinales; family Pinaceae; genus Pinus; species Pinus taeda. Next base: position 1,471 of record APFE030556266.1, on the reverse strand, counting down.
TAAACCTTGGGAATCCATCTCCATGGATTACATGTTAGGCCTTCCTTCCACTAAGCATGGAAATGACTGTGTTTTTGTGGTCGTCGACAGGTTCTCAAAGATGGCCATTATGATGGCCTGCAAGAAGAATATCACAGCAGAAGCCACTGCTAAACTCTTCTTCGAACGAGTGTGGGTGCACGTTGGGATCCCACAGTCTATCATCTCAGATCGGGATAGTTTCCTCAGTACATTTTGGTCCAGTCTCTGGTCAATGCTGGACACCAAACTCTCTAAGTCCACAGCCTTCCATCCTCAAACTGATGGCCAGACAGAGGTTGTCAATAGGATGATTGTGCACATTTTGCGCATGTATAACTCAAAGCATTCACGCACATGGGACGAGAGCCTCCCCTATGTTCAACACAGCTACAACCGAGCTCTTCACAACTCGACTGGCTATAGCCCTTTTGAGGTGGGCTTGGGATTCCAGCCATTATGCCCCATCGATGTGGCCATGCCATTTGCAGCTACTCACACAGATTCAGCTCATGTTCAGTCTGAAACAGATAAGGCAACCAGCTTCATTGAGCACATCCAACATATTCGCCAGCAGGTCCATGACATTTTGGAGAAATCAAATGCCAAGTACAATCAGCGACATGATCAACATCGGGTGCCACACAAGTTTCAGGTGGATGACAAAGTCTGGTTGCATTTGCAAAAGGAACGCCTTACTAGAGCCTATTGGAAACTGAGACCACTTTGATATGGTCCTTACACCATTACTAAGGCTATGGGAGACAATGCATTTGAGCTCAGTATTCCCCCATTCCTTGGCCTGCATCCAGTATTCAATGTGGACTGCCTTCGGCCATACTTCCCACCATTGCTAGACACTTCATACATTGCAGAACAACTCACACCCACAGAATTAAATCCAGATTGCATGGAACAAGCTGCAACTGATCGGATCATGGACACACAGATCAAGAACACTCGCCACCAGAATATCCAATTATATCGAGTTGTCAAAGCAGGCCAATTCCTTCACTAGGGCAAGTGGCTCACTAGGGACCAAGTTCAGCAAAAGTTTCCTCATCTCATGGAGGAACTCAACGCAATGGGGACGATTTCTTCCTAAGTGGGGAGGAATGATCCAGGTGGATATTGGTGGCTACCTACCAAGTCCATCTGGACCCCCATCATTGTTTCTCTCAGCATTTTCAGTTTCCTTGATTGTAGCACAACTTACTATTTTTAGCAGTTTTTCGGGTCCTGAACTTCCGGAGCCGTTTTGAGGCCCTAAACAACGTTTTTTGGGAAATCTGGGGGCAACATGGGTCCATGAACCAATGTTGCCCTTCCCAAAGTGGTAGTTCTCGGATATATCTTTCTAACAAGCTATCATACATGTCAAACGGAGATCGTATGCCAAAGTTACGACCCCGGGAAATTGATGTACCAATTTACCCAAAACGGGGCCCACAAT
>APFE030556258.1:0-11205 GCA_000404065.3 Pinus taeda | reverse complement strand
AGGCATTCTAGCTTCCTATCAGCTTCTTTCCAGCCTTCCCTTTTGTTCAGAACAAGGTGGCCCAATTGATTTTTGACTTTCAGCTATGCCTTCTTGCCCTTGCCTGCGAAGTGTACCATATCAGCATTTCCAAATTGCCTGAAGTATTCAGGGGCAAATAGTCGCATGTGCACATACTTGGGCAATCTGTATGGGGGTAACTCACACCCATATATTCTGATTACGATGTAGTTTTGGTAAAAGTACCAATCCCCAATGCTGTACACTTTGGATAACTGCAGGATTCTCTGCATCTCATCAGTCAGTCTTGGAGGAGGCGAGCTTAGGAATAAAGACATGGCTGGGTGAATGAAGAGGTCTATAAATTCATAGTAGGTGTACGGAGAGTAGGTTCTGCAATGAAACACTGAGGTCCAGTACACTACTGACCTTGGATTGCTTTGTGCATCCGTTCTCTTGACAATGAAGGAGAACTTCTCATGCTGATAATATAGAATCAGGTGGTAGATGTAGGAGGTGTATCTGAACACCTTCTCTCTTGACAGGTTCAAGAACTGCTCATGCATCTTATCTGATATGTATGTGGCATAATCATAATAGATTGGAGTTTTGCCAGGGGAAAACATAGTCATCATCACCAGTACAGTTTCATCAATATATTCCACTGATTTGTACCCCAAGATGGAATTGATCATATCTGCTAGATCTACACCCAGTTGATTTAGGTATCCATCAAAAATAGGAGGGTACTGCACAGTGTTGGAGTTTTTAATAAACAATTGGTTGAGCTTTGTGATTTGTGCATCTGTCAGCATCTTAGCTCCTTGGTTTATTAGATCCATTAGAGACAAGGGGACCAATTTCTTCTGGGTCTTGAACTGTAGCATCTCTCTAATGGCCTCAGGGGTTATGTAGAATACCACTGAGCCTGAAGGGTCAAGCACAACTCTTTGAGTGGGGTCATAGCAGACAACACACAGATGAATCAGATCAGGGAATTGGTTGACCTGAGGGAGCCTGAAAATTGGGAGGAAGGAATCCCAAATGCCTAATATGTCTGTCCCATCCACATGTTTGGCCTTAAGCTCAGTCAGTAGGTGGAGGTGGAACTTGTTGTTTGATGAGGAGTCCTCTGAGATTTGGTAATCCAAGTCTGCCAAATCCTGCCACTCCAGCTCTCTCTGAGGGGCATTTAAGGGAGCAATATTGAGGGCAACCGGTGCAACTGGAGTCTCCATGGCTACTTAGATTCTGTTTTGTATATGGACTGCTTGTTTCTTAGACTAGGTAATAGAAAACGAGCACTGTCTGAGTGAAGAGGTGATTTGAGAAATGAAGGGTAATAGGGTAAGTTTGCAGGAATTGAAATATTGTTTCAGTTACTTGGGAAGGCAAATCTTTGTTTTTAACATACCTTCTTCAATAGTTGAGTGTAGGTTCTGGGTTTCTGTTCACGACTGTGCGAACGAAAATGCAGGTTTTCAATAAAAGTTTGGTTCAAACAAGCTCGGCTAGTGAATTTCGACCGCTAAATATCTAAGTGGGAACTGGGTGCAGGGAGTTCTCCGGTGAATTATACGTTTTCAGTGCTTTTAAGTGAGTTTTCAGTTATTGCAGAAAAAACCAGGCTTTAGAGAAGACTTGCAGGGAGAAATACCTGGTAAATCGATGGGCCAGGTCACCAATGCAGGTGGGTAGGCGCGTCGAAGGTCCTCTGGTTGATTTGAGCAGGTTGGTGCAATTTGGTCGTAAAATGCATGCAGAGGGTGCAAGAATAGTTTTTTGCAAAAGTGCAAAAAGAACGCGAAATTTGACAAAATATGGCTTTTTTGGGTCTTTCGCGCCTTTTTTGGATGACGTCAGCATGATGTCACCAGGTGGGTCAGGGTCGGATGACGTCAGCGTGACGTCATCAGGTGACGTGGCGGCCTATGACTGGTCCACAGGGGTGGTGAGGTGGCAGACAGGTGGAGCAATGGCGGACGGAGGTTGCGGACGCGGCGCTGACGCTGGCAGGCAGTTTTGGCGGAAAACCGTAAACCACGGCGGTATGATATCGGACCGCTTATGCTACGGAAAGGAATCTGTCAGAGGGGGTTTCGATGCGATTTGGGGGCGACGCGTGGACCCGGCCTGACGTCAGCGTCTGACAGATATCGGACGATATCCTTCGGACGTTGGGGCCGGTCCGATATCCACGTCAACCGTCGGATATAAAGGGCTTGATCGGACGGTCGACGGGCCATTGACTTGCACGGATGATACGGTGTCGGGCGGGTATTTAAATATTGTTTTCCTTGGGATTTGCGCCCGGCGGGACCCTTCGAAATATTAATAAATTTCATGGTTTGTAATGTTTTTCTTTGTTAAATCATGCATAGTCGATAACTTTAGGAAAAGGCGGAAGCTATGGTTTTTAATGAAATTTTGCAAGATCGCGGATTGGTTCCAAAACTTAGGCAAAGTTGGTTTTCATTAAATTTTCGCACAAACGCGCAAATGGGTCCTAGACTTAGGATAAGGCGGATAAAGTGGGTTTTTTGCATATTTTTGCTTTTCTGAGTGGGTATAAGGGTACAAAAAGGGTTTTTTCAAGGTTTCTTAGGTAAATTGAAGAGTGGGCTAAGTAGATGAGTTTCTGAGGGATGCAGAGAGGTTTAGGCTTGGGTTCTCAGATTGACCAGATGTCAATTTGATTCCCTGGTAGTGAATCATATGGCTATAATGCCAAGGAGGGGATATTTATAGAATGCTTAGGGTTTATACACCATGGTGTTATAGTAGTAGGGAAGGGTAACATAGGGAGCTAGATAATAGAAGTTAGAGGTTAATATGGAGGGAGAAGGTGAATGAGGAGTGATATTACTAAGTTTTCTTGAAAACAACTTAGTTTAAAGAGTAGATCAAAATGAAAAGAACTTTGCACAAGAGATGTGGCTTTTAAAGGCAATAAGGACCAATATAAAACTTTGCATTCTTTCTTAACCACCTGGTGAAGGGATGTTAGTAATGAGTGATGAATTAGGGAAAAAGGAAGTTAGACATGCTTCCTTATGTTGTTTTCCTTGTATTTGATTAGCAAAATTCATCTTGGAAGGAACACCACTTCTGCAACCCCATCTACCTACCCAACTATTTTGCCTAGCATTTTTTGTTTCTTCTTGGAGGGTGCACTTAGACTTGCAGACCCTTTATGTGCCTTTTCTTTTCCATTGGCTTTTTCCTGTGATTTCCTATCTAGCACTACCCTTATTTCTTCCAAGGCCCCAGATTAAGCAGTTGGGAACCTTAGCTTCTTTGCCTAACTACTGATCTTCCAAGATTAAACAGTTTGGACAGATTTCTTTCTCTATTATAAAACAGAAAATTGAAACATGGCATGATCCAGATTAGACTGTTGGACCATCCATCAAAATTTAATAGATATGGAGGCATGTACACACCTTGCCTTTTCTTGAAAATATGGGATCTTTGTACCAGCGAAGCAGAGCATATTTGGCATTTGAATTTGCCAATCATGAAATATGAAACCTATTGGTATAGGTATCCAACAGGAGGAAAGTTGAAGTCCCTCTCTTAGTTTCTAGAGATTTAAATGATAAGATAAGTTTCTTGCTTTTATCTTTGTGTATGCTTGTGTAATGTGATGATAAATAATGTTACTACATGACAACAAGAGTATAAACACTATTTATGGATGAATATGTATCCATGTGTATTTCTAATGAAATGGTTTATGTGTTTATTCTCATGGTGCAAGGGACTTGTAGACCCTTGTGGCCACTAATATATTCTTGACTTGTAGAGTCATTTTCATGGTTTTGTTTGACTGTTGAATGAACCCGGTTAAACTACTATGGTTTGTGAAATTCCATATTTGAGTGTATAGCTATCAAAGGATCTTTGTGTTTTAGAATTAGAGAGTTTTGTTGCTAAAAGGGTTGTATGTGGCTTGTTATGAATTAACATGGATCTTTGTTGTGCGTTTATTTCCTTACTCATGGAGTGATAATAGGAATAAGGCATCACATATGTGTGGATGTGTATCAAAGGAATCTGGTATTGTTGTGGCTAAAACCACAGAGTGTTGTAGTCATGGATTGGATTGTTAAAAAGTCTTTTAATAGTTTTACTTACCTCTCTGTGACTCTATTTTATTAATTATTATCACTCGAATTCATGGTGCTAATGGAGGGTTTCATTTCTTATGCTTGTACATGCTTTGGATAGAATCAAGTTCTCGGGAGAACTTTCATCAAACCTATAAAACACTGGGAGAAAACCACGAAACTCATTCTGAGTTAAACATGAAGAAATTGCCTTGTATTCAGGGTCAGATTCAAGCTAATTAGATATATCTAAAATTCTAAACATTCATACTAGTTTTCAAGTCAAACAACATGGCAGAACTAGATAGTGAATGAAGTCTTGATGTGTTTGTAAGAGGAATAATTCTAGATGTTTGGAAGAAATGTCGAGTGACATGCCACAGTGGAAATGGATCTGGATGGGCTAGATACAATTAAGAAGAGGTGACCCATATACATCCAGGGTGGGGCCTAGTCTAGGAACCCCACAAGGCTAGATGAGTGGGCCAAGTCAGATGCATATAGGATTCCAGAGCCTTCAAGAGTTTGGAGATTTTATGTTGGTGTGCATCATGGAAGGCTTAGATGTGCATGTGGATAGGAGCTAGTTTGGAGCACAAGGAGTCCAAAACTTGTGCCAAGGGAGAACTTATTGAAGTGCTAGAATTTGTTATGACCCATATATAATGTGAATAAATGGATTCAAGCGCTAAGGGCTAGAGTTGAGGGCCCATGAGGATAGGTGATGTGGTGGGCACCATGTGGACCTAGTCATGGTCATGCTGGCATCTTGGGGTGATGTGGAGCGACGTGGCTGAGGTGTGGATGCCACATGGTAGGTCATCACATATGTGGTAAATTAAAGTGAATAAATTAAATTTAGTGTAACTTATGATCCCAGTATCAAATCAGGATAAAATTTATATCATTGGAAATATATTGATGAGATGAATGTGATGATGTTATCCAAAGTTAATTATAATACTTTTGGGAAGGGAGGAATTTTGTAACCATATTTCCATAATGAGATCATGAAGGTTGGGTTAAAACAAAGCAACACCTCGCATTTGGCCTATAATTATATAGGGGGTGGGAGGGAGCATCATAGTGTGGTATCAAAGCATCTAGGTTCAATGCTTGGACAAGATTGGCCATGAAAATGAAATTTAGAGTTTAAGGTTCCACATAGGACCTTTGGAGATTAGTTTTGGAGTTTTGATGCAGAGTATTAGAGTGCCTAGGTCCATCACTCAGACTAAATGGACCAAGGAGGATAAGTTTAAGACCTCTATTACAGTGTGGGATACCACACTTTGTTTTACTTAAAGGGTGATGGTTTGTCGCATGAAAATGTGTGTTGACTATAAAATTTGATTGATTATTGTGTGTTGATTGCAAACTGTATGTTGTATGCATATCAATGTTAATATCATAAATGTGTAATGATATAGATAGTAGATTATGATATTCTAGTTTGTATTCTAATTGACTTTTAAGCTTACAGATGTCATGGTTGCTAGTCTTAATAAAAGGTTGATTTCAAATTTACTGATAACATGGTTATAAGAATGTTGAAATTCACTTTTTGATTCTTGGAATATGAGGCTAACATGAGTTCTAAGATGTGCAAATAACAACAAATCAAAATGCTTCAGATCAACATGCTTGGTGTTGGCATGGCAAGGTAACAAGTCAATTGGTTCATGCTGATATAGCTAATAGCTATGTGTGTGACAACACATAAGAAGAATAAATTACAACAAGAAATAAAATCATGGAAAAAAATATGGTGCAACATAGCATGGAAAACATCAACATGAACGGGAAGGGGAAAGTTCCCCTGATAGAGAAAAAACCTGAAAGAGATTGATGGTTGAATTGAAGAGTTGTAAGGAAGAAAACAAAAGGTTCATGAGAACATAAAAAGAATAGGAAAAATTGAACATGTGCTGCTACAACACATGTTATACATGTAAGAGTTGTTACAACATGCATCAAATTATGGAGATATGAAAGAACATCATGCTAGCAAGGATAGAAATAAACCTCATAAGGCTAAAGAGAAAATGAAGCCACATTCTTCTTTGCATTGTGGACTAAGTTGTTGTGGGCTAATGAATGATGGGAATGTTTTGTATATCTTTGATGTTATTTTCGAATTCATGTTTTATTTTTTTTGTTGTTGACTACAAGCATGGCCATTCTACCTTGTGTTATTATTATGTGTTATTGTTGTGGTCTTTTTATTATTTCTCATTTATTCTTTTTTCTTGCCTTTTGTCGTTTGGTCTTGGTTGGTTATTGGGTGTGGGAAGGAAACAAAAGGAGCTTTGGGGAAGACCTGAATAAAACCCAACTTGGAGCATAGGACCCTGACTAAATCTTATACATACACTAGATGGTAGTGGAAGGAAAATGGAGATGACATAAAAACTAGGTGGGCTTGTTGGGTCCACATAAATGAAATGGAAAGTGAAATGACAACCATGAAAATTACATAAGAAGGGATTTCACTTAACCAAAACTGTGCATAGTTGATATGTATATATCATGTGTTCTATATTTTAGAACTATGAAATAGATGGAAAGTGAAATAAAGGCATGAATTTATTAACCAATCCAAAAGGCCATTAGTTGAGAACCATCATAAATAGTAATGTAAGTGATTGCTCTATAAAATATGATCACTATGTGAATGGTATGAAAATATAAATTGTACTTACCATGTTTTGAGTAACACAGTGAGGTTATACGGAACACCATTGAGCAAGTGTGCAGGAATGACCGATTGCTTATAATTTTCATTATGAATGTTTTATGTTTATGCTCCTGATACTTGTTAGGAGCATGAAGGAAAATAATAAAGGATAAAAACTTATAGAATATGAATAAGGACATGGTGGATTTGGATGAAAATGAAAAACACCCTTGCGAAGTTTTCATTGAAATCTATGAATGGTTGAGTCGGTGGATTGATAACTAATGTGTGAGGTTAAGATCACTTCATGGCCTACTGATTATTGCAACAACATGAATGTTATCAACTAGTTGTTCCCTTTAAAAGGCTTCAATTGAAAACAATGGAAATGACATCCAAGTAAATAAGGTAGGTGACAAACCTAAGTAAAAGGGTAAAGGAAAGGAATTCATGGGTAAGAATTCCTTCAGTTGAATTTGAAAACTAATGATTTGGGTTAATGCATGCTTTGCATGGATACTAGGAAGCGGTATGGTGAAGGTGGGGAGCCTCCGATATGAAATATTGCAATGTTTGTTGAGTAAAATGGAGAATTGAAATGCTAACGAATTTAGAGATATGCATTTCTTGGTTTCGACTTATTAGTCTACTGAGATAAATGTTTAATTGCATTATGAAATTCTTGGAATAAATTTATTGCACATGTACATTGTAATAATAATGTCATTTCAATGTATCTTAATTTAATTGGAGTGATAGAATTGTTATGGGTGTAACAATTTTGAATATTGACAAGTGTTGGCTGATTAAAAGATCAGGTTGTAGGAAAATTGTTGTAATGGTGTGAGATCAAATCCACCATGACAAATCAAATGTAGTTGCGAAGGAGCCCAACAACATGAATAAAGATCTCATATCTATGAGATTAGGCTTCTGGATGAAGCAAGGATTAGGAAATTGAAATTTTGGTTTGAAATTATGAGTGTATCTCATAGAAAGTTAAATGTAATTGTGACATAAGTGGCATCATGGATCTAGGAGCTCGAGAATAATATTTCCATGAAGGCATTGCGGCCTATCGCACTTTGTTTATCTCATGTGAGCAATTTATAACTAGGTATTTGACTATAAGACTCCATGAGTAGTGTAGTGGATCACGCCAGATGGGTACTTGGACATAAGACTACATGTACTAGTCATTATATCACACTAGATGGCTATTGGGATATAATATTTTAATGACTACCCCATGCAGGAAAGCCTTAAGACAGATAGACTACCTAGACTAGTGGTTTCCTGGGCCTAGACAGGTGAGTAGCTAATGGGGGCCCATACAAGAAACCATTGGAATAGGTATATTTCCCAAAATGAGGGGTTACCTAGGCCTAAATAGGTGAGTAACTTATGGGAATAGAAATATGCCAATGCTCACTAGCATGTGAGTGTGAGGAAGCCATTTGGGAGATGTACAAAAAGGTTGAGTAGAGCAGTATATTTGCAGGTGGATACATGCTCTAGATTTTTGTCATGCTTAACAGGTGGAGACATGCTCTGGATTCCTCCAAGCTAGATTTAAAGACAAATATGGTTGGAGACTTTGTGAAGAATTCGACTCACTAGTGCACAATGGGTGGAGACGTGCTTTGGATCATTGAAATTCATATTAGTTGATTGCATGCAGTTGAACTTAAAGACAAAAATAAAAGCTTCATGTAGCTATGAAGCACACACACCACTGAGGGATTACCAAGTATGAAAAAATACTCAGTTCTTGTAGATTCAAGGAATAAAGGAGTATCTAAAATATAAGTATTAATTACCAATTTGAAAAAAATCTCTAATAAAGCTATGTCTTGAATTGAGTTAAAATTATTACACCAAATCTCATAAAACTCATATTTTATGATGTAGGAGAACCAATGAACTTCCCAGAACAATTATATGACATTGACTGCAAGGTAAACAACATCATATTGATGACATCAAAGTGAATGCCAACATGATATAGTTGAAGCCTTTAAGAACTAGGCCATTGTGCTGACACTAGAACCATGTGATATGCATTGATTTCCATGAGGTATGCCATGACACATGTGCATTATTAAAGAAAGGGAGAAGGATGTCTTGGCTAAGAAAATTTATCCTATGTGAGGAAGCCTTGCCGAGGTGTGGATCTTCAAAGAGACTGATGGTGTAGAGAAGTGAATATTTTAACTTGGAAGGTGAGGGACTACACGAAAGAGAAAGCGATCACTCGAGGGACAGATGAAGCACAAAATGGGGATGTTGGAATTTGAAAGGTGAATTGTTTTTGACATAGTCATGCGCATACTCATTGGGATAAAAGATGAATTAGGTGTGTCCTTACAAAACAATGGGATGGATAGTTCTCTAAAGGAGCATAGATCATATTGGATGGCATGGTTGGGCATAGGAGGAAGATTGCACTCTGGAATAAAGTAATCGAGTACGTCAAGGTGCAATGGAGGAACTTTCGACTAGATGAAGCCACTTTTAAAATGGATGATCAAATGAGGATTTCATACCAATTTTTGTTTGCTAGGTAAGAAAATGTGAATGTAAATGCAAACAAATTTGTGTATATAAATCTCATTGGAAATTCTATGTTCATGTATAGAACACCAAGGAGAGTTTTCCTCTAAGGGAGTGGAGTTTGTAACATCCCTTTTTGGTTGTCTTGATGTAAATGTCCTCATGTACAATTGTAAACAATTTTGAAAAATATAAAAAATATTGGACTGAAGAGAGAGGACATGGATTCAAAGTCTGGGAGGTGAAATGGCTCGGGAATTGCTTGGAGAAATAGCTAAGCTCAGAAGTGGAATTTAATTACACACTCATCTCCCTAATGAATTGAAGGAAAATATAGTACAAACATTAAAAATGTATATGCGAAAGAGGATGAACCTATCCTACTCTCATGGGATGTGTTGACCCTGGTCAACATGCAACTAGAAAGAATGGAAAAGGGGGATACACTCTCGCGAGGAGGAGTAGATAACACCTTGACAAAGAGAAGGCAAGGGGACCTATAGGGTGGGCATGTGGAGGAACAAACTATAAGACTCGAGCGCAAAAAATAGGAATATTGTGTATTGGCAGTGTGTGTGAAGCATTGGAAGAAGCTCATCATAAGATCATGCTTGAATATTTTTTAGGGACGTTGAAGAAAGGTAAATTTGTGGTGTAGTGAAGATAGAGAAATAGTGGAATTTTGAATCATTCTCAATAGATGGAGACATTTGGAACTTTGGTAATTTTCTTGGTTTTTTCACAGGTGGAGTCCCTAAAGGTGGACTCTGGAACCCTATGAAAGCTATCAAGTGGAGGCATGGTGTGCTCTAGATTCCTGTTAGATTGTAGATAGAGGAACTTTGGCTTTGGATTCTTGTAGTGTGAATTGGATGGATACATTGTGGGCTCTATGTTCATATAGTGATTATTGGTTGGATCAATGTGTGCTTTGCAATCCCATAAGTGTGTTTGGGTGGAAAAATTGTGCATTCTGGACTCTTGGGTGTCAAGTGTAAGGACTGTGTGCTCTGGATTCCCATGTGGTTATAACTTGACTCGTGTGAATCTCCCTTGAGTGTAGAAATTTTGAATAATTTAACACATATTCAACAGAGATTATCCTGATCATGTACTATTGCGGAAAACATACACAATACATAAGCTCCTCTACGTTGATCATCAATATAGCAGCATCAATAACAATAAAACATCAAGAGCATTCACACATTAACACAGTATGTATCCCGGGGAAAGCATCACGCTAAAAACCCCAACTATCTGTATATTAATGATTGAGTCATGTAACATTACACAACATAATATCACAAGTATCTCCACCTCTGTTACACACAATACAACTCAGATCTGAATCAATCACTGGCTCAAATCTCCTCCGCTGCTTGCCTGCCTCCTCTGCTCAATCCTGCAAGAAGAACTGATGATGATTCCAAGGAAACCACGTATTTCCTTGGCTAAATCACATGCGCACAAGCTACAATGTGGGCAAACTCATTGGCATACTCAACCCCTTGACTGTGCAAGATCTGATGCACAACTATAGTCACAATTGATAGCAATCTGATTCTCTAACACCTGTCCCTGCTAAACTAAACATGCACTGACATGCAACTGAGTTAACTGATGTATTCATTAGTTGTATTATGAGTTAATAACTTGTGAATTATTAATAACTAATTCACCCAACTCATCTCTAGTCTATTTTCCAGTTAGACTAAATACAACTAGTTTAACAAAGCTAAACTGAACACAACTCCATCAACTGCACCTCCAGTCCACTAAACTCAACTCACTTGAGTTCTAACTGAAGTCCTGCATGCAAATATTAGTCCTCCCATAGGTAACCACGTATTTCCTTCTGGGATC
>APFE030556245.1:0-10327 GCA_000404065.3 Pinus taeda | reverse complement strand
TTAATTTTTTTTCAGAAGAAAAAAAACATAATATATTATATTGAAAAAATATATAACAGATGATGTGATGCACATATAATTGGGCATAGGACTGATGTGTGACATATTGACATATGAATATCTATATATACAAAAATAGACATTCAGATGATAGTATTTTAAGAGGAATTGGAGATAAACATAAACAGATGATCATATGGCAAAAAAGTGGAGCCATCAATTGGAGCCGTATGTCATGTGCCACAGGGACATGATGCTGTCTATAATGAAGAATGATGGCATATGTAAGTCTCTGAATATTATGGCATTCCGCCATTTCCATACCGTCCAAAGATAAAATAGGATGAGGAAGCGCATGTTTCCATTATGTCTGCTCCACCATATAATAGCTGCACTAATAGAATCAAAATCAGTCAGTGTGAAATCAAAATTGGTTGCCAAGACATACCAGATCCGGAGGGTGGCTGAACATTTGATGAACATATGTAGATTAGTCTCTTCTTCATTTCCACATAATGAGCATCTGCTGGGGCCATGCCATGTGCGTTTTCTGAGATTTTCCCATGAAAGATTTTTGTTGTAGAAGACCAACCATGCAAAGTGAATAAATTTGGGTGGACATTTTGCCTTCCAGAAAATATATGGGAAGGATGGAAGAGAATATGGAAATCTGTCTATGCTCATATGAGAATATATGTCTCGGACAGACACAGGTCACTTGAAGCCACAGACAGTCCATTTTAGTTGATCAAAAGTGCCTTGTCTATGAATGCCGCAGACAGATAAAGAGTTTGTGATAGATTTCCATATACCTGCCAGAATATTCTGAAGATTGAGATCGCTACTATCCATCCAAATTGGTGTGGATCCATGCCATTCTTTAATCAATTTGTCCCATGTAAAAATGCCTTGGTGCTGTAACTGTGTGATGAGCTCTCTTGGAATAATAAGGTCAGAGTGACCACATACAATTGGATCAATGCCGATGAGGATATTAGCACCTGAATGTAATTTCCATCTCAGGCGTGACAAAAACAGAGTCTCTATTTTCTTCATGCTGCGCCAGATAGGTGATCCCACACCGATACCTATGGTCCCCTTCGTGTACCAGAAATTGATGCTTTTCCCCTTCATGTATCTTTGTCGTATGATGTTGCTCCATGGCGAGGAGCCATATATACCTCTCCATAATGTGTGACAGATCAGCGCACATCCAAAAAGTCTTAAATCCTTTATGCCCCATCCACCCTGCTGTTTTGGGATGGATATGTCCTTCATATTTGTGAGATGAATCTTGTGTTGAGTGGTTGTTCCGCCCCATATGTAACATGCTGTAATTTGATTGAGACGGCGGATGACACATGATGGAATGTAGAACAAATGTGCCCAATAGACCGATAGATGCGTTAAAACCGCTACAGTGAGTGTAGCTCTGCCAGCCAAAGGTAGAGTGCGAAATTCCCAAGAGGATATTTTGTTGAAATAACGTTGTACAAGCCATTCCCAGTCGGATGCCAAATAGAGAGGTTTTAGCTGGAATCCAAGGTATGTGATGCCATTCCGGATAGATTGAGTCTGAACACCAAACATATCAGCAATGCTTTTGATCAGGTCTGTAATATCACCATTGAAGTATAATATTGATTTATGTCTATTAATGATGAGGCCAGTGGCCTTCTGAAAATTGGAAATGATGTCGAAAAGGCATTGCCAGGAGAGGCGCTGTAACATAGCACATAGAAGAATATCATCAACAAATAAGTTGTGTGATAATGAAATATGTCTGCTGATGCGGATAGGAGAACATCTTTGTTCATCCACGGCTTTGTTGATGTGCAAACTGAGAGTGTTCATAGCAAGAATGAAGATAATAGGAGCAAGAGGGCATCCCTGACGGAGGCCCCGTTTAGTAGTGAAGTAAGGTGATGGGATCCCATTGATGTTGATGGCGTAGTTGACAGCTTCAATACATGCCATGATCCATAAAATCATTTCTTCCCGTAATCCTATACGGGCCAAAAGACAGCGAATGAATCCCCAGTCAATGCAATCATAAGCTTTTTGTAAATCTATTTTAAGGATAGCCTCGTCAATGTTTTTTGAGAACAATGAATATATACATTCCTGGGTAGATGCAACAGCATCCAATATGTTTCGTCCTTTGAGAAATGTGTGCTGGTCTCTGGAAAGATGTATAGCCAATATTCCTTTAATGCGCTCAGCAATGATCTTTGAAATAATCTTGAAAGAGATATTACATAGGGAGATCGGTCTAAAATCTGAGAAGGAGTCTGCATCTCGCTTTTTGGGGATAAGGGCAATCAATGTAGATGATGTATGTGGATGAATGCGCCCTGTAATACGGGATTCCTCAATCATATGCATGAGATCATGCTTAAATATATCGAAGAAGCATAGGAAGAATTTGATGGTCCAGCCATCGGGACCATGAAATTTGTCCTTGTTGAAAGCTTTAAGAAAACCATGAAGCTCATCCTCAGAAATCGGCTGATATATGGAGTCATTGCTGGAGTCATCAAACATGGTGGGAAATATCTCAATTCCCCAAAGTATATCATGAATGGCACATCCATTTCCTCTGCTATATTGGGATTTAAAATGAGCGAGGGTTGCATTGGTGATGTCCTGTTGAGAATATAAGAAGCCACCATTGCCGTTGCTGATGCGCCAGATAGCATTAATTTGACGTCTATGATTAGCATATCTATGAAAAAAATTGTATTTCGGTCACCCAAACGAAGCCATAATGCCCTGCTCTTGAGGCGCCATGTGGATTCCTCCAATTTTAATAATTGGAGTTTCCGGCGGGTTAATTCTGCAATCTGAGATCTAATGTTGAATGTCATAGTGTCGGGGTCATGGGCTGTATGGATATGATCCAACTCACTTTGGATATGCAGTAACTCGGCCCGATTCTTTTTCCTTTTTGCAATCTGCCATGATTTCACAATGGAGCGAATGTGCTTCATACGAGTATGAAAGGATGAGGTACACGATGGATCGGAGGTGGCCAAGTCCCGCCAAGCGATGGTAACCATATGAATGAATGCAGGGTCCTCAATAAATGTACGGTCAAATTTAAAAGGAAAATGCTGACTGAAAGGCCGCTGCCGCCATTGAATGTAAATCGGTCGGTGGTCTGATACAGATTCATTGCCAATGGAGAGGAAAGGCAATCCCATATATTCAATGACATCCGCCTAAATGATAGCACGGTCCAGATGTTTGGCGATATATGAATCGCCTGTGCGACCATTATCCCATGTGTGTGATAATATAGATGGTGCAATATCAATGAAATTCCATTGCAGAAAACGAGCTTTCAAGAAATCAGATAATGGGTCCATTTTCCTGCCACCACCCCAAACTTCGTCAGGTCCAAGAGTGAAATTCATGTCCCCAACAAGCATCATATGGTGTATCTCACAAAGGTCCAAAGAGAAGAATCTGTCCCATAATGAAAATCTGTGAATATATGGAGCGTATATGTTGAGAATGTTGATAGGAGATTTGTGACCCTGGAATGAGATGTTTAACAGAATGCCAGCAAAACATTTATATGCAGAAACGCGAATCCACAGAGGATTCCATAGAGCAACGAGACCACCAGAGTGGCCGCAAGCATCAATAGCCTCCATATGCCAAGTCGGGAACATCTTACGGAAGTAGGATAATGATGAAAGACAATCATGCATAGATTCTTGAATGAGAATGATCTTAGGCCGCGCAGATAGGAATATATGCTTTAAGGCAAGATATTTGGGCCCTGCCCCCAGCCCCCGAATGTTCATGGAAACAATGTCCATCATGGGACGGATGGACCAGCCGCATCTGCTCTAAGAGACTGTTTTTGAGGAGTTGACATGTCAATAATCGGAATATCAACGAGGGATAGAGATCGAATACCTGGATCCGAGTATTTGGGACAACCACGGAAGTGGCGGGAGCCACCCCGTGATGTCTTCCGGACAGTGATGTTCCTTCCTGACGCCGGGCTGATGATAGGGGAGGATTGATGGAAAGGCTTGTGAATGGTGAGAGGTTCAAGTTCAATAGATTTGTGATGCAGGAGCAGATCAATGTCACTATCAAAAAGGTTGGCGGGCGATGATGTGGGGGAGTTGACAGGGGTGACGTTGAGAGGTTCCTTGCCTTTTTTAGTAATGGAAGGGGAGACATGAGGGGGAGAGGATGATGATATGAAGATGGGAAGGGATCCTTTATATATGTCGCCAATCGAGATGGGAGAAGGTGACCGAATTGGTGGGCCATTTGAAGGTTCAGGAATGGAGGCAGGAGGCTGCGAAGGGGAGCGTGGATGAGTGGGGTGATCATGTCCCAAATATGGATGATTGATGGGGAGGCAAGGGGATGCCAAATGAGATGGGATGTGGTCAAATGGAATGGGGGCAAGGTGGGAATCAGATCCAATGGGGTGGCGTTGGGACAGCATAGAGGTGTCAGGATGGCGACGGCGATGCGCGTCTCTACAGGGGCATTTTTCAATGAGATGACCTGTTTTATGACAGGAAGCACACCGGAACGGAACACCCCAAAAATCCAGGCGTTGAGTGATACGCATACCACACCATGTAATATCAATGTGTTCAAGGTAACCACCTGGATATGCGCGGTCAATGAGGATCCAGGCGATCCTCTTATCACGTTCACCGATGCACCATGGATCCACATAGATAAACTGACCAATAGAGTTACCAATGATTTCTAGGACCTCCTTAGACCACATCTCCAGGGGGAGATTTGGGAGCTTCACCCATATCAAGTTATGAGAGGGTGTATTTTTTAGAGGGTCGTATCCAATGAACCAGCGATGTAAAGCAAGGAAGCTCCTTTGGCTATTATTTCTAATCATAGACGTCCAAATTAACCTCAATTATTGATATTAACCTCAATTAATTTTGCTATAGAGCTTTACAAAAAAACAAAAAAAATGTATATGACATTTACTTTACTCCTTTCCAAGATCAAGATCCTCACCAAAATCCATTTAACGTAGATTCAGTTTAAACCTCTTGTTGTACGTGGATCAAACGCACTTTACCAATAGCACATGGCATTGTCAAGTAACCGACGTCCCGAACAACATTCGCAAAAGCATTGTCAAGTAACCGACGTCCCGAACAACATTCGCAAAAGGAGCCCCAGCACGCTGTAACGGAGTCGACGGCCGTCCTCATGGTATGGGCGGCGGTGATTTTGGGAGAAATTTGAGGGATTAATAAGCTTGTAATTCCAAATTTTAAGAACTGCAATTTTAATATTGAGAAAATCAGTATGTAAATAGCACAGATTACAAGCGACCAATCTGAACGTCCATTATACATACCGCATGGGCACTGCACTTATTACTGTGCCGTTCTGTGTATAGTGTTGCCTCCGCTTTTCTGTGAACATATTTTTGCATAGTGATTTTAAAATGGGGCACTAAGCTTTTTGTGAATTTACAAAAACCTTATTCACTTTTAAAATTTAGATATTTCATGATTAACTAATGCTGAATTAATAATGTACTTGAAAATAAGTTGTACGTTGGTATTTACTTTTGACTATTTATGTACTTTAAAACTATGTTGTTTATGCTAATATAACATGTAGATAACAGTGCAATAAATAAACAAACACATAAGACAACAATTTAATTAGGAGTTCACCCAAAACTTTTGGGCTACTTCTCCTCCATGCTCAACTCCACCGATTTACACAGAACATAATGGGTTCAGAACACCATCTTATCCCCTGGCTTCGAAGCTCTCAACTTTCTAGCTTTAACTCTCGCTCTAGATCTTGGCTCTGGCTCTTCGGCTCTGACTTCTTTGGCTCTAGCTTTGGCTTTCTGCAACTTTCAGCGCTCTAGCTTTTCATTTGACCTCCAAGTGACCCCAAAGACTCCTTTAGCTACTCTGCGTAGTAGCTTTTCGCTCCCTCTGCTTCTTGCTTCTTCCGTGCTCTCAATTGAGCTCTATGTCTCCTTTGAGGTACTTTTCCGGCTTTTCGGCTACCACAACCATTTCTCAGCATATCATCATCTCTTTGCGCCTCTGCGGCTTCCCTACTCCTTGTTAGTTCGACTGGCCATCTGGCTCTGCGGCTCCGTGGCTTCAAAATACATCATTGCCTGTAAAAACACTTGCTTGCAGCGTGGCATGATGATGAGGAGTGGTTACAAAGGTTTTGGGGCCTTTTCATAGCTAAAAACCCAAAAATTGAGAAAATCTCATTACACAGATATTTCTGCAAAATACACTATCGAGCGTGATTTTCGGACTTGAAATCTCATTCAATCGCCCCTAAAATCCCTATTGGGTCCGCCATTAGGTGTTATATCACATCGCATAAGCGTTTTAGGTAAAATCCCAAATACATGGGAAATACGTGAAAAATCCGATCGAACTCTTTCTATCAAACTTGAAAATTTATCACATCCGCCCTATAACCACATCAGGTCTGCCTTTGGCTATTATTGCAAGCCCCATTGTTGATCTACGAGATCTCCAATCTAACGGTCAATATCCATTTTCGGGCGGCTTAGGAGTACGGAGGTTACCTGCACGAAAAGGCAGTTTTCCTCTCTTCTCCGCCAACCACGTGTCAACCAATATGTGGGATCGGGCCAAATCAGCCTAATACCACTTTTCGCCTAATGCCTGTCTGAAATCCCGCCTTTACGGAACTCAAATTTTATGAATTGCACCTATAATTCCCCTTCGGGTCCAGCTTTATCACTTTGGACGTTTTCCTTTGTATTTCGGTTTTATGGCTGAAATGTGCTAATACACAAAAAATTCGAAAATACCAAATTTCAAATTTTATGCAATCAAGCTTATAAAATCCGTTGGGTCTAGCAATCGTAAGTCGTCGATTTAATCCTGGCCATCTATTCATTTTCTGATCCGACAACTGAGATTGCACGCTGCGATCGCTATCGCATATCGCATTTTGAACGACCCGGGGGTTCTTTCCATCGCCGACGCTGATCCACCGTTCTGATCATCGGAAATCGGCATATCGCATAATCGCAATCGCCAAGTCTGGGGTCCCGATATCGCATACATGCCTGTCTCCGGCCCAATACATCAGATCAGATGATCGAGGTCGCTTCCGCCTCTGCTTAAGTCCGCCTCTTGGACCATCTCCGATGCGATTTCCCTTTATAAGTGTTTTTTTGCCATTTTTAGGGGATTTTGCCTTTTTTTCCAAAGAACAAAGGGCATCTTCTTTCTACGATAACTTCTACATCCTAAGTTCATGTTAGCCCATTCAAGTTGTAGTAGATTCAGAAGGAAAATATTTTTGCAATAGGGCTATTTCCAGGAACTTCCTTGGACTTTCATTTTCCTTTGTGAGGAACATTTAGACTTAGGAGTCTATCCAAAATCCATTTTGGATCACGTAGTAAACAACAAAATCATGTTAATGCCCAAATTTTGATCTCATTTCATTTTAGATCAATTTTTTATTTTGTTTCATTCTAGGTTGGGAAATGTAGATCTATATAAGGTAGTATAAATGGTTTAAATTTTGGTTTGGAAAACAATAGAAATTTTGGATGAAATTTATTAGAAAGTTTTGAAAATTTGGGCTATGTTAAATTTCAATTTTTGATGATACCGAATCCATTTGTGCCATTAAAAATTTGATTTAAACATTCCCACACTCAATTTTTTCAACCATACAAAAAAAATGACTTAAACACTTCACACTCAGATTTCTCAAAGAATTCCTCACTACATTCCAACCAGAAATTCACTATCTAAGCGAAATTGTCGCCAACAATGCCTATATATAATGGGCCCATATGTTTCTCATACTTCCTTGTCTATCCTAGGTGAGCTCTCACAGTTGGGACTCGTGACACAATCGTAGGATTTAATGGATGCATGACAAAATCGTAGGATTTAATGGATACACCACACATAGTACATTTTGTGTTGTATTTCATGTTGACTAACACATCAATTATGGTGGAGAATTTCTAGAAAAAATTAGTCTAGTGATGTCCACTTTGCTCGACAGACACAAAGCCTAATAAAAGTTTATATAATTTTTTTATTAATAAAAGGATTTTACGTTGAAAACATGCTTATTCAAAAAGACTAATTTGGAAATGCAAAATTCTAACAAAATCTCTGTGAATAACATCAAAACTTAAAAAAAAAAAACAAAAACTAGTTTAATCATCATTTACCACTGGTTTTACAAAACATCACACACATGATAACTATATATATGTTCCTGCACAAAAAGATTGCAAGATTCATAGTGCCAAAATACATAACTATAACAGGAAATTTTCCAATCAGTATAGTGAAACAAGAGAGAGTAAAAACCCACTATCAGTTTTCGTGATTGATACCATGAAGCCTGTCGAAACAACTGGTGTGCAGTGCTTATTGAGGAAAAGTGCCAAAAGGATGTTTTGCAGCGAAAACGTTGCCCTTAGTCTAAAATGACAACTAGAGGGGAGTTCCATTAGTTGGTGGAACAATGTTGATCGCTTGATAATTAATCACGGTATGAGTGCTAGTGATATTTTCAAAGCCGTAATTGGACTCTGACACTACATACATTTCCACCCTTTGCAAACGCTTGCGTATGTCATCCAAACATAAATTGATATTCCTTAGGAAGAATGAACATTTCTTAGGAAGCATTTTATGTTCTCTTGCTTGCAAAAACCTTGTAATTATAGACATGTTTGTCTCAGAGCACCAAACGAAATAGAGCGTCCAGTTATTGATGTACTGCAACAGAATGCAAGTGTAGTCTTCTTCTTCTAAACTTCCGAGGGTCGAGAATCCATTTAATATTTTGGTTGCCTACTTCTGAATCAAAGAAATAGGTCTTATAACCAAATTCTCTAAGTTCAAGGTGTCCAATCTCCGTAGGATCTTAGTCAAACAAGGTTGCCACTAAATTCCATCCAAATAAATGTCTGTGCTAAGTAATAAATTTGCTAATGGCACCACCCCGTTGGCTTACCATTCTCTGACGAGGTGGCATAGTCACACAATGGTATGCAATATTGATACTAACTTGATTGACCCCACGACTTGTACACTGACTGATTGAGCGATTAATTGGACAACGCCCAAACAAGACTATGTCATCCCTAAAGCACAAAAACTTTGAAATATATAGTTTGAGAACATTAGAGAGCCATAATTCTTTAACCTATGGAGACAAATCAATATAATAGGACTACACACATAATACAATAGCAGAAAATCACTGCCTATAGACCAATTTTTTTTTCCAGACTCGGCTCAAACAACCAATCTTAGCCCTGTGGTGACAATTTGACACAAACAGATTACCCACACAATACAAAGGCAGAAAATCCTCGACTACTAACTGAAATTTATTACTAGGCACCAATGTCAAACAATGTAACCCAAAACTAAGCACAGTGAACCATAAAATCCTCAATTGCGTCTTCAGAAAGCCATGGTAGAAAGTACTACTAAAACTAGATAGAAAAATTCCCAGGATACCAAACTCCACATACCAAAATCAGATAATTGAGTGGCCCCAAGGCTGCACTGCTCTGAAAGAGAATAAATAACATTTACCTTCTTCAAAAATTCAAAGATCTTTGAAAAAATAAACTCTTGAAACCTCAATTCCCATGTTAGATAATTGCATCTCAATTTTCCAACAAATAACTTCCAAAATTTGTAGCACACAGTGAACATCATCACATAATAAACTAAACAACAATGGCCAAAACCCTTTCATCACCTCCTCCAAAGACTACTCTCACCACCCTTTTACTAATCTAACACGTTTATAACAATCGGAGGAGGAGAAATGTCAGTGAGATAAAAACACTTTTTATCTGCTAGTGAAAAAAGATGGATATGACAAATATTAACTCTAGCACACTTGTTAAGAAGACATTCCTTTTGTATTGCAGCTAGCCATAAACGAGCTCAAAACCTACCTCATTTCCTCCCAGAGTTGAGCACGTCATTGCCATTATGGGAACCCTGCCGATCACTACATGAGACACACCGGAAACCATGAACAAAAATAGCAACATGTATCATTCCTCCCCCATTACCTTCGCACATTTACGAGAGAGCGTCGCCGGTTGTTGGTGCTCCTCTCTCATATCGTTGTGCTTCTCATATCATTGTGCTTCCACGTATGGAGCTCGTGTCGACACATAACTGGTCAACCAAAAAATCCATTTCATTATATAATAGAAATAATTTTATTTATAAAATAGAAATAATATGGTTTTGAATTTGATATGAGAAAAAGAAACAAGTCAATTAGTCTTTCC
>APFE030556233.1:2078-15139 GCA_000404065.3 Pinus taeda | reverse complement strand
CCACGTCAAAATACTGGTGTATTGATCTGTGATCTGCTTGTGAGCGGTGTCCTTTTGGTGTTCTGTCTGAGGAACTTACCCTGTAAATTCCTACATTATGCAGAGCAGGTGCTTCAAGAGGAGACAAAGAATTTATAGCCAACAACCACCTTCCACTCCATCCACCATAGTCATTCCTTGTTTTCACCATCACCTCCACTAGTTTTCAACATTTTCATAGAAATTCTTCCAAGCACATTGAGCGAATCCAACCATCGTCTATCTTTGTTGTTGATTTCTGAGTGATCCTAGACCTTTCCTCACTTCATTCCACCCATCTACCACCTTACCTAAGCCTTCCATCGCCTCCAACACCTTCCATTTTTCTCTCAGCTGTATCTTGTAGGTTTACAGGGAATCTTGTAGGTTTCTAGTAGATCCTGTAGGTTTTCCTGAAATGGCCTGTTTTGAGGGCGAATTGAGGGAAAACCTATAGGAAGTTACCAAAATCCTCCCAAGGGTCTCCCACACCATCCATCCATCTCCTAACCCTTCCAGCCATCCTCCAACATCCTTAATTCACCTGCCACATCACCAAAAGAAATTAGTTTGCATACTTAATTTTGCATGAAAAGGCAAAAACATATTTATTTTAGTCCCTTTACTTGCACATTAGTGATGTTTGATGCTTCTTACTTCCATGCTTAGATAGTAGCATTTGGTTCATTATAATTTAGCATTATTGCAAAGCATAGTTTCTTGGCAGTTAATTAGGAAATGGTGTGATTTAGCATTGAATTTCGGTCTTCTTCAATATTGCAGTAGAGTAGCTCTCCCTTAGAGCACATTTCCCTTTCTTCCATCAAGAAACCAAGATTCTTCTAACTCCATAGAAGTCTGGCTTGAAAACCGTAGTGGTCTCTCACCTGTTGAACCATGACAAAAAGAAAAAACATCACTGTTACTTATGTATACAGCACTGTCACCTCCAAGTTTGTATTAACCCCCGGTTGATAAACTAAAGTTGGTAGCCTAGGAGTTGCAGCATTCTTACTGTAATACTGGCGCTCATCACTTTTTGGCACCATTGTTGGGGAGGTTTCTGAGTAATATGTGAACGCTGCTTCTTTCTTCTATTGCTTGTCTCTAATATTTTGCCATTAGTTTATTTCTGCACAAGTAATTTAGTTGCTTCCTTTTTCATTCTACTTTTTCTACTTTCCTTTCCATTTTTGCAAGTAAGATTTCAATTCAGCAAGTAGTTTTTCACTCAGTCAGTATTTTTCATTTAATCAACAATTTCAATTCTTCAAAGTACTTTCCAAGTTTGAAGAAAACACAAAACCAACCCAAAAACATTTCCTTTCATGCCTTGTAGGAATAGGGATAACTTAGGGAAATTTTGCCAAATACCCCCACTGCATCAAACAGCCAACCTTCCCTCTTCTTCGGTGGTTGTGAACTGGAGGAACCCTTAGGGGAGAAACCTGACATATTTGAAGAAATTACAGGGGAAGTAGAAGAAGAAGAAGAAGAACCCATTCCTACTGAAACAATGGCTGAAAATAGAAATGACAGAGGGAATAGAGAGAGAGTTGAGGGTGCCTTCCCCATCAGGGAAACCAATGGGGAACACTAATATAAAAGATATAAGCCCTTCTTCCCTACCTCAATTCCATGGCTTTCCACATAAGACCCTGAAACTTTCCTATTTTATTTTTTTGTTATATGCTGAACCTATGACTATACATATGATGAGTAGAAGCTAAGACTATTTCCATCTACCCTCAAGGATGTAGCATTTCGCTGGTTCATGGGTTTACCTAGGGATAGCATCACAAATTGGGCTCAGATGTAGCAAGCCTTTAATAATAAGTATCGAGATTATTGTCGGTCAAAAGATACTAAAGAGGAAATTTTTAGGATGGCCATAGGCAATGATGAATCCCTAGAGGATTACGAAGAAAGATTACAACTTAGTTACAAAAGGGCCAAGTGCACACTTGACCTTGAGTCACTAAAGTTGGTCCTGCTTAGGGGAGTAAGGGAAGATCTTTTGGATACCCAACACTTGTTAGCAGGAGGGGATATCTACCAATTACCCTATGAGGATATCAAGACTGTCTTTAGAAACCATTCTAGGGTAGCTAGGAAAAAGGGTAGGGGTAGTCAACCTATGGTCAGTACATCCTCTTCCAACTCATCCATCAAGGGTGAAATTGGAAACATGTTGGAAGATTTCAAAAGTGAGATGCTACAAACCCTTGCCTTGCAAATGGACACAACGCACATTAAGAGAAAGTAGGAGGAAGTAGAGAGAGACTTGACCATTTTTTGTCCTAGATGCACCAGGAGGCATCCTAGGAATGAATGTCCATTGAATTCTATTGAAATTTGCTCAGTATGTGAAGAAAATCACTCCACAAACAAGTGCCCTTTTTTCCCTGGACTCAAAACTGTATATCAAGGAGCTGAAGGGGTCAGTTTTGCTACATAAACCAAAGGAGACCTCATGGGCCTAGACCATACCAGCAAGGCATGCAAGGGTTATCCCATGCATATTACAACCCCAACCAAACCATAGCCATACCTTCTTAGGGACCCCCTGCTCATCCTTCCTGGTCTACACCCCTTCCTTGGTCCTTTGCATCTTAGTATCACTCCCAACCAGCCAGTTTGTCATTTCAAACTTATGCTCTGCCACAACCTCGATGGAATGCACCTCCCTAGGGGTGGAGGCCCCAATACAACAATGCGCTAGCTTTGTTGCCTCCACCACCTGCCCAACCACAATTACTGCACTCTTCTCCACCCAAGCAACACCAAATGCTTTCCTAGCCAAATCTGAACCCGAACAATAGACAGCCTCAGCAAGTATAAAATGGAGAGACATCATATCCAACTTATGCTGTGGAAATCCAGGATATTGACCTGAGATCTGGGATTATTCTCTCCAATAACCAACCTCCATCTCCACCTAGGGAGGTTGAGGAAGAAAGAGAGGAAAGAATTCTTAAATTGAATCCACCCTTTCCTAAGAGATTAACCCAACCACTCTAGCCTACCCCAGAAGAGACTGGACTTCTGGGAGAATTGAAAAATCCATGTGTAAAGATTCCAATTCTCCAAGAAATAAAAGATGTTCCTATTCACAATAAGTTTAAGGATAAGTGCTTCAAGCATCCAGGGAGGTGAAGAAGGGATGCCCCTATCATTAATGTCATTGGAAAGTTGTCCGACTTAATGCTGGGGCAGGTAATCTGTCCAAAGTATTTGGACCCTGGAAGCCATGTAGTAGATGTTCACATCAATGGCACCATTGTCCCACACACTTTGATTGACCTTGGGGCTGCCAATAATGTGATGACTAAGGACACCATGCTCAAGCTCAACCTCCAAGGTTCATTGAAGAAGACCACAACAGTTCTACAACTTGTAAACCGCTCCATAGTAACCCCTGAGGGGATTGTGGAGGATGTGATGGTCTCTATTGACTCTTGGCAGTACCCTGCAGATTTCTTAGTTCTCCAATCTAAGTCTAAGATTATTGCTTACCATCTCATACTTGGGAGACCCTGGTTGGCCACTGCCAATGCTTACATTAGTTGCAGAGCTGGGAATATGACCATGAAGAATGGTCATATTTCTAAGCAGTTAGTCCTATACCTTCCTGCTCAACCATCTCTATAATATGATTTACCTTTATGGTTGGAGGAGGAGGAGGAAGATGAAGTTTATTCTGTCCAACTTTATACTTTAGAAACAACCATGGGAGGAGGAAAACAGGATGAAGATGATTTGATTAAACACCTACTCCAAATTCCGACTCCCAGTACATTTCCCTTAGAAGATGTAGTAAAGGAAACCCAAAACAATCATCCAATTGAGCTATACTTGGCCGATTCCAACCCCCTCCATGTCAAAACCATATAATTCGGCCTTGAGAGAACCTTGAAAATCAATCCATCTCTTTCTTCTCTCCAATAATAGAAGTTATACAACATGCTAAAGGAACATCTAGAAGCCTTCGCTTGGAGTTACAAAGAAATGAAGGGAATACACCCCATAGTGTGTACTCACCACATATACATCAAAAAGGGTTGCAAGCCAGTCTGGCAGCCCCAAAGGAGGATGAATTCATCTCTTAAAGATATAATCAAAGAAGAACTGCAAAAATTTCTAGATGCAAGATTCATTTACCCTATCTCCGACAGTGAGTGGGTCTCTCCTTTGGTGTTAGTTCCAAAGAAAAATGGTAAGTGGAGGATTTGTATTGATTACAAGGAGTTGGACAAAGCCACAAAGAAGGACCATTTCCATCTACCCTTCATTGACTAAGTGCTAGATGGTCTGGCAAGGAAAAAGTTTTCCTCTTTCCTAGATGGATTTAGCGGGTACAACCAAATCCAGATAAGCCCAAAAGACTAGGATAAAACCACTTTCACTTGTCCTTGGGGTACTTTTGCCTATAGGGTCCTTCCTTTTTGCCTATGCAATGCTCCTGCCACTTTCCAGAGAGCAGTCCTAAGCATTTTCAGTGAGTTAGTCCATGATGCGGTGGAAATTTATATGGATGATTTTACACTTTATGGCTATGATTTTCAAGAGGCTCTATCCAACTTAGGAAAAGTACCACACAAATGCATTGAAATGAACCTATCTCTCAGTCCCCAAAAATATGAATTCTTGATGACTACAGGGACTGTGCTAGGTCATTCAATATCTCAGCAAGGACTGTAGGTGGACCCAAACAAAATAGCTATCATCCAAAGGGTCCCACCTCCTCAAAAGCAGAGAGATGTCAGAAGTTTCCTAGGGTTAGCTGGATGCTACCGAAGATTCATAAAGGACTTCAGCAAGTTGGCCTCTCCTTTATTTGGTTTTTTGGCCAAGGACTCTGAGTTTATATGATCAAAAAGATGTCAAGAGGCCTTAGACACACTAAAGGACAAGTTAACCACTGAACCAATTCTTCGAGGCCCAAATTGGGCCCTTCCCTTTCATATTCATGCTAATTCCTCACAAAAAGCCATAGGAGCAGCCCTAGGGCAGATAGATGAAAAATTGCCTTATGTTATCTACTTTATTAGTAAGAATCTGTCAAAGGCTGAACTAAATTACACCGTGACCGAAAAGGAACTCCTGGCTGTTGTGCATTCATTGAAAAAATTTAGGCATTATATTACAACGTATCAAACATTTGGGCATACTGACCATGCTGCAATCAAATATTTAATGAATAAACCATATGTGAATGCACATATTATAAGATGGTTACTTTTATTACAACAGTTTGATTTAACCATTGTTGATAAGCCTGGAAAGGAAAACGTTGTTGTAGAATTTTTGTCCAGATTAAATTTTCTTGTAGGGGAAGAAGGAATAGTTGATGACCAGTTACCGGATGAGCACTTATTTACTATTTTAGTTCTCTCTCCATGGTTTGATGATATAGCAAACTATTTGGTATCTGCACAGTTCCCACCAAACTTGTCCTCCAAAGAGAAGAGAAAGGTAGTGAGGAAGGGCGCCCCCTTCGCTTGGATTGGGGGCAATCTCTTCAAACTTGACCCAGATCAAATCTTGAGAAGGTGTGTTAAGGAGGAGGAAGTCTTTGACATCCTTCTAACCTGTCATGATGGGTGATGGGCTCTAAATTAGACATAAATTAAGGCACAGACCTCTAATTTAAAACATAAATTAAGGCTTATGACCATCCTTCAACACATTAAATCTCTCTTTTTGCATTAGATAATTTAGTTTTAACTTTAATATATTCATTAGGAAGGTTTATGAATAATTGAATATTTGTGTCTAATATTATTTATTTTTTGTGGAATATTATGAGAATATTGGGCAGATTATGAAGAGTTGGAGGAGGAGATAATTTAGGGACTTATTCCCTACTACCGGAGGATCAATAATAAATAATAATTCAACAATATATTATGGAATTATGGCACAAATTGTGGAACTCCAATGATTGAGAAAATCTAGGAATGTGTTCCACCAATCAAGGGAGCAGATCCATTAATCAAGGGATTTTGGTGGCGAAAGATTCGTCCATCCATGGGGAATTATTCTTAGTCATTTTTTATAAGTACCAAGTCGAATTTTCCTCTAGGGAATGATTGAGAAAATCTAGGAATGTGTTCCCTACCATTTAATACAAATTCTTAGTATTGGGGACTAGATCCACTAATCAAGGGATCTTGGTGGGGAAAGCTTCCTCGATTCATAGGGAATGATTCCTAATCATTTTTATAAGTACCAAGTCGAATTTTCCTCTAGGGGGAGATTTTCATTAGTGTTATTGTGGAGAGAGCTTGTATTCTTGTAGCTCCACTGTATTTTCTTGCATGGATATAATTCTATTGACGAAAATAATGAAGATTGGTGTCATGCTCAGCTTCTAAATATTGTTCTCCTCCATAGGTCTCTGATTTTCCTTGGGCTTGGCCATCCCAGGGACCTCAGAGCCCTTTTGTGTCATCTTCTTTCCTTCTTTTCATTGCTTATTCACATGCATCTCTAGTTTTTATTTCTGCATTTAGTGTTAATGATTTCTTGTTGTAGGATTGAGTAAATGGTTGATGTAAGTTATTTTGTAGGATCACAAGAATTATTTCGTCCTTGGAAAAGCTTTGGAAGTTCATAGTAATCATTGAGCTGCTTGGATTAATCTTCTTATTCCCAAATCTAGATTGTTGGAACTCCTTTTTAACGAAGAATAGTAAATTTATGCTATTTTTTAGAGCATGCTAACGAGATTCAATCGAATTTATTCTACTTGCATTAGATCATAAAAACATTCTAGTTCATAACAAAAATTACCTCATTGAATTTTCACTTGATTTGGTTAGGCATTTTTTAGATTTACTAGCTCACTAGTTGTGAAATTTCTAGATTTTCGACTAGTAATGTTTTTTACTTTTTTTGCATGGGTTAACATAGGTATTTTTGAGTGATTCCAATTGGAATAGGTACCTAAGACATCCTATTCAATAGAAAAAAAAAATCCATCCAATTTTGATTTGATTTTCTTGGTCATTAAACCCTCGCCAATTTCATCATTTCACAAGGAAACTTCTCCAAGCTTTTTGAGCAAATCCATCCATCTCCCGACTTTGGTTTTAAGTTTTGAGTGATTCTACAAATTTTCCCACTCCATTCCACCCATCACACACCTTTCCTAGGAATCCCATCACCTCCTCACATTTTTCTGATACCATGTAGAAATTTCACCTGCAGATTAAACTGATATATGCAATGTACTAAAGCATAATACTAGATCTACATCTACCATAAAATTTGCGGAAGATTAATTGAACATGAGAAACATCAAGCATGAATAGATATAACTTGAGAATGAGAAGTAGTTAACCATAACATAGAATATATAACCTGGTGAAAGCACCATCCTAAAACCCCATCTCTGTATTATCAATCAAGTGTAAATCCTCAACAACATACAAAAAGAATCAACTCAAAAGCTATCCGGCTCTTTCTGTACTCTGATGATCAAGCACATCGACTACCTAGGCCTGAATATATAGGCTACACAAGTCCTCCAAGATCCTATTTCCTTGTGCAATTTTGATTGGGGTCCAATGTCATAACATGTGTGAATTGGCCACATCATACCTTCTGTAACCTCAAGTCCAACTACGCAATCCATAAGGAATAATATTCCTTCTGCATGAAAGGAATATTCATAAGGAATATCCTAGCAACTGATAGTACACTGTCCCTCCATCTGATCTCAACTGGGTCTCTATTTGAACTGACATGCATGAGTTATCCATGAGTGAATCTTCAGTTATCTGAAAATACTAGTTGTTACATGCATGCAAGCATTAACAAACGGAATCTCATTAATTTAACAACTTGTTAAATTAATCTAACTGGACTTAAATCAATTAACTAAGCCAACTAATTACAACTCATCCTCATCCTTTAACTGATGGTTAAATCCCTCAATCAAAGGAGAAACTGTTCCATGTCCTCACATAGACTTCAAGTTCATAATTCCTTAACTAAAAAACTCAAGCTGAATTAATTAATTAATTTACAAACTGGTGTTAGTATCAAATTCAAATTTTACTTCCTATTTTAGTCCAACGACTGACTAAAAATAGGAATCCATCTTGAACTGCTAAAAATAGAACTTCTACTTTTAGCACTTCCATTTTTCATTCCCTGTTGCCTAATCCAGCACTGGTACCCAAACTGCTATTTTTAGCAGTGCTATTTTTAGCACTTCTATTTCTAGAATTTTCTTGTTGCCATTTTCAACACCCTTGACATTCCCCTTTGTGACTATTCACCTACCCTCATGACTCTTCAACTACTCTAAGACTATTACACTCAACGATTGACACTTGAACTTCCACTTGACAAGATGTTACATACAATTTGCACATGTACCCATATGAGACAAAATAGGCTCAAGAAATTCATGCAAGACATCACTATGACTTGGAAAATTGTGAGAATACCAGCTCTTCGACATCCTCATGATGGCCGACAATAGCGAACTAATGCTAAGCTCAGTAGTCCATGATGGTTTTCGTGTACTCTATGGTGACATCTTTCTGGAAATGAACTCTTGCCTTTGTTGCATCCGAGTACATTATTCTGGCTCCTCTGTCCAACATGTCTAATAACATGTGCATCATTGTCTTGAGTGTGGCTGAACCAGCAACATACTGATGCATAATATCTGCACTGATCACCAAGTCTACACTCATGGCTATGTGCATCAACTCGTCAAAGTACGAGATGAGCTCCAATCATACTTGTGTCTTTGTCCTTGCCTCGATGAGTGTTCCAATAGATGGGATCACATGTGTGCACACAACAACATCCATGCTTCTAAATACCTATGCATGGGAAGCCTGCAAACTAGTGATGAGCTGCGGGAGTTCTTCGTAGTTCTGGATCTAACTTTGGATACATTTCTTCAACTTGACTTCTCTGGGCTTCATCATCTTGGGCAAGTGTAATGGGGGCCCCTTGTATCTCATTGTCCATGTCTACATTTGGTCAACAATAGTATGCATGTTTTATAGGATACATGCTCTCCTAACACATTGCTTCCACCAACCGTTGAGATGGACAACCACCTTATGCATGGTACCAAATCTAGAATACAATGCTCGCATGATTGTCTCAAGGGATGGTACTTCATCCAATATTGCCTTCTTCAACTCTGCTTGGGCAGATCTTGTAACCAATTCTCCTCCCTACCTGGCCGTTTGTAACTCCTTAGTCATTCGTTCATTCTCTGCTGTCAAGAAGTGAACACTCGAGCTAGTGGCTTCGACATATGCTCTGGTAGCATCAGCCAATGTAGTTGGATTCTTGTGCACGTAAGATACGATCACTCATTCCTCAAACTGCGCAAGAGATGTGTGGACATCTAGAGTAGACACTCTACGTGATTTCACAACTCTATGTTGTGACTCATCGAATGATACGTTGTCCATCTCTTCTTCTGGATTATCTCCAAGGACCTCAGTGTCCCTTTGGTTGCTTAGGACTTGCTCTACTTCCGAATCTAGTGAAACCAGTGGATGGACCTCTTGGTGGTAAGGCATGAGTTTGATGTCTTGATCTAACTCTAGTTGCTCCATCTCCGCATCCGTCTACTCAAGTGCTTGTTCAAACTCTTGAGCGAAGTCCTGCTCCTGCAACTACTCACCCTATTTGCTTTGTGCCAGCTACTCGGATGAGTCTACCACCTGTACGGAAATTGTTTCATCTATCTATACATGTTGCACCCCCTGCTATATTTGTCCTTACTGTGCTTCCTTCTCCTTTCTACGCAGCTCCTGTTCCTTTTGGAGTTGCTCTTTCAACTCATGCAACTCCTTCATTGTTTCCTCCATCCTTTGTTTTTCTCTCTGCCTTTGCGTGGTCCTCCCATCGCATTGTTGCATCTTCGCCTCTATTGCCAAAGCTAATTTCTGCACAAGTGGGTCTACTTTGAACTTGCAGCTTTGTTCTACCTCTACATTATCAAAAATCTTTCTCTTGCCTTTGTCGCACGCCAGTATGTTTACCTCTGTTGTTATTGGTGCTCTCCTAGATGTTGCTTCATGCTACTTTGCTAACAATTCCACAGTGATGTCAACCAATTCATTGGGCCTGGAGAATCTATGACAATATCTCCATGGGTATTCTTTAGCCCAACGACAAGCCTTGTGGATCCACCGAAATTGTACTCTCGCGTAGTGATCCTTTACAAAACAATGCGGGTCATACAGATTGAAGCTTCGAGTGTCAAAAGGATATTTCTTAAACTCTTTTGTTTCGACATCCGCATTCTTGAGATTTTGTATCTCGTATAACCCGATCCATAACAAAAGAGTGGGCCAAGGTGCCTTCTTCTTC
Source organism: Pinus taeda (assembly GCA_000404065.3). Lineage (NCBI taxonomy): Eukaryota > Viridiplantae > Streptophyta > Pinopsida > Pinales > Pinaceae > Pinus > Pinus taeda. The sequence goes on along the minus strand of APFE030556233.1, from coordinate 4,765 downwards.
CGGTGTAGCCTAGCTGATAGTCCTATTGAGATGTGGTATGATACTTCTTGCATGAAAATATTGTCCATGGAAAACTTCGGCAAAACATACGAAGGCTTATCCGCTTTGTACATTCATACGAAGGTGGAAGATGGCGAGGCATACCAATCTGCTATGTCAATTAGTGCCTCCATTGCTACCTTCAAAATTCAAGGTGGATCCTGCTCAAATATCATCTTGTACACCGGGGTGACAAAATTATCTGACAGCTGTGTGATGACCCCTCAGAAGTTGCAATCGAAAAACAGTTTACAATAAGTGTTCACAGAGGTTTCATTAGTTTCCATAACCACTTCAAGCCCAGGAATTCCCGACGGGAACAGATTGCATCCAAGATGTATGTGGACATGTAGATTTTTTCTTGTTGACCTTTGGATGGCTACCGAGCTCCTGTTACCTGTTCTTTCAGCCTATGGGCCAACATGTCAAACTCGTTGCATGATTTGCCTTCACTGGCTAGTTGGTCCAACGTGATCACCCAACTCAGCAAAGAAGGTCTCCGTGCTCTCCTAGCCATACAAGCGAAATGAAAAGATGACCAAGTACTCATATGCCTTCCACAGTATCTCGTCTTGTAAATATGGTCGGGTGTCATCCTGAATTTGGCTAGCTCCTTCACCCAGTTCTTTAAGATATCCCTGAAGTTTGTATTGTTGTTGGGTATCCTGAAGGGTGTCTCCATGGTGATCATTGGCCTCAACAAGTGGCACATATGCTGGTAATCTTATGCCCTGAAGGTAGAAATATCTATCTTGCTAGCACTACGCAATGTCATCTTCTTGGGATCAATGTGCAAGACAATCCAATGTATCATGTCTGTGCATGGGAACATGGGACATTTGCATGCAATCTGGAACAAGCCGGACTTGTGAATGTTGACATAGACTTGGTAGTCTTCAAGATCTTCCCCAAATGTGCCTAAGAATGCATCATTGACGTCCTTCCATTTCGGCTTGATGTCTTTTTCTATGATCAACTTGGTGTCTTCATATATAAGCAAACTCATAGACACTCGCTCAACTACTACTCCAGTTGCGCTTATGTCCGTGTCGTTTGATCCTATTCTCTTGGAGGCCATTGATCATGAACTCTTGAGAGAGAAATGAACACATGTTATATTTGGATACATGGCGACATGCATGGCAAGAAATATGTTAGTTAAAACCAAAGAAAACTTGAGGATTGACATGCATACCCAGGGAACTGCTAGCAAGGATTGCGTAATTTTCACTTGGAGGCTGGGAGACTGACTGCCGAAACTACACAAAAGGCATTCCAAACTATCCGGGCTGGTTGAATGCTGGAATTACACAATGCACAATCCATACTTTCCTGCTGGGTACTGAGATTGCACAATGCATGATTTCAATTGGCAAGTGATGTGGGCACAGGGATTGAATTGCGCAATTTTCTGGGCTAGCAGTCATTGTCTCTCATAATTATGCAAGGCAAGACTGGAGGACATTGACTGGCCAGATTCGCACATTTTGTAGGAGGAAGGCAGAGCCTTCCTTCTCAGAATTGCGCAATGCTCTCTGGGCAAGGTAGAGTCTAGGCCAAGGTTGCCCAAACCCACCAATGGGCAACTGAAAGCATATGAAGATGTGAATGCATGGTTATACTGAGTGTAAGCAGGAGTTAATGATCATGCATACAAACAATGAATGCAAGATTCAAAAAATGGAACCACATGCATGTGTGTGAAATGAGTCACTTAATCAGCGATCGTTCATGCAAAACAATGTCATTCATGAGACAACAGTGAGATGCAAACGAAAACTAAAATGGTGCTTGTATAGGCTAACATGCATGAAAAAAACATCAAGAATTCACATAAATCAAGCAGACAACACTCACACAAGCCAAAACACAAAAAGCGACAAAAATGTTGCAAAAGACAAGTAAAGTGGACTTACCTAGAAATAGCTGAGCTGGATGTGCTGAAGACTCCTAGATGTACTGTGGGATGTCAGAGATCCAAGATCAATGTGAATAATGAGCTCTGAAGTGTTGAATAAATAACTTTGAGGCTCATGACACGCATGCCACAAATCTAGGAAAAAGCCATACCTGGAGGAAATTTTCTAAAACGATCTTTGCATGTAACCTCCAACTGCTAAAAATAGATCCCCACAATATAGGGATGCTTTTTGCATGTATCTTTTTTATATTTTTGGAAAAATCAATCCATGCATGCAAGTCAAGTTTTCTTGCTCCTGGGTGGAACTGGTCAACCTAAAGGCACATGCAACAACCTACTTGACTGAGAGGGATTTTTGCACAATTTATGGGAGGAGCTTGGCTGGATGTCTAGAGGGATTGCATAATTTATGGGAGGAGCAGCTAAATGCTACCTATAATTGCGCAATTTCTGGGATGAGTTGCACTGCCAAGCCAAATTGCACAATTTTCACTGGGAAGGTTGTTTGACAGGATTACACAGTTCCTGGGCCAAATAGGCTTCTAGTCAAATTTTCATAATTTCTGGGGGGAAGGTTGGTTCCCCTCCAGAATTGTAAAATTTCTTAAGGGAGCTTCTCAGCCAACAATTGGCCCAAGGTTGGGATGGCAGCCTATGATGGTAGTGAAGCAAAGAATCATGCACATGTTGGAAAGTTGTTGAAAAACTAATGAAGCTTATGTACTTG
>APFE030556232.1:59145-94731 GCA_000404065.3 Pinus taeda | reverse complement strand
CAGTATCACTTTGTGAGGGATATGATAGAAGACAAAAAGGTGTTGCTGGTAAAGGTGGACACTTTGAAGAATACTACAGATGCATTGACAAAATATGTGAGCTCTGAGATGTTCTCTTGGCGTAGAGAAACAATGGGCATTGCAGGGATGGATAAATGACTAAGCTCTCTTATGGCCCCTTGTGGAAAGAAAACAACAAGTGGGAGAATGTTGGGTTGTGTTATATTCTTTCCACGACTAGCCCACGTAGTTAATTAGGGGGTTAGAAGAGGGGTGGAGCCCCCCTTCATTATGCTGATTGTGTAGCAGGGGGGGTCACAGGGGATTTGAGGGGTGCAGGTAACCCCACTCTATGGGGTCAAGGGTAGCACCTCGGAAAATTTTGGTTTTGGACTCTATGTTAGGTTGGGTTGACCTACCTATGGTTTTGTGCATGTTTTTCACACATGGTTTTGGACGCGATGGTTTTCGATCCATGGTTTTGGATGCTTCGACATGCATAAATATGTATTGTAACATTGAAAGGATAATAATGAAAAATCAAGCTGGTAGTCCCGGTTTTGGGATCCAGGGAAAATCTTTGTGTATATGTGCTTTATGTGTTATTCTCTCGCAATGTTTATTTTCTGTATTTTAGAATTCGTATGCAAGTAATTTCTGTACGGGGTTAAAACCTACATGTGAGACATCCAGTGTAAGGTATACGAGGGAGACTTCCATGGCTGGTGAGGGAAACGAGCCATTGGTTAGAAAATTAATAGTACTATATTAAAGGGGGGCCTGAGAATAAAGGGAAAGACATGTTGAATACCTGTAGATTAGTCCACATATGATCAGAATCTGGATTAGGGGCAAAAATTTGTTCAAAAATCAAAGTGATTAGAATTGCTCAAACCCTAAATGAGCGTGTTTGTCTCGTCAATGCGATCCCAACACAACTCATTTCACTCAAAACGAAGTTTGTATGAGAAAGATATAGTCTGATGTCCGTTTTGTCAAACAAGTAAAGTTTTGTGACTGGGATGCTGACTAGGCATCCGTACAGCCCAATCAGCAAAAAGAATATTCCAAGGAATATTCATTGGAATATTCCCACAGGTGGCCCAATCGGATCGTGACATTTGTCGACATGTGATTGGTCTATAGCAATTTTGGTGGACCAATGAGAGGTTGACACGTGGCAAGCTCGGAGGCTGCCACATGCCCTCCCAAAGGTCATGTAAAAGTTTATTGGCAGACCAAGGAATCGAACCCGTGGCCTCACCCACACAAGACCAATGCTCTACCTCTATGCCACACCATATGTCTAAACATATATTTGGTGCGCCTTCCATTTGAAGTTTAATACGTGGCGGTTTGGGAGGTGGGCACTAATGGTAACCGCTAGCATGTGACCAACAACCCCTTAACTGCTAACATTTAGTGTTAACCGCACCATTAATGTGCTAAATGGAGTTTAGTGTTAATTAAGTCATCATTATCCACTAATTAAGCACAGTTTAACTCGGCGGTATTTTTTGCGGGTCTAATAAATTTGGTGCTAACTCCAAATTTGGCAGAGTTAACTGGAGTTTCTCCAGTTTTGGTGGAGTTGTCCTAGGGAAAACTAAAGAGGCCATAACTTTGGCATATTTTGACCAATTTTGGCTAAAAAAGAGTCATTCCTAGATGATGTGGATCCTTTCAACACAATGGAATAGTTTGCAGAGGCAGAAAGGCACTTCTATACACGATTTTTCTACCTTGAAGTTTAAGGAAGCCTAGGGCCACCAGGAGAGGAGGTCAAGCCTAGATCAGCTGAAGTCCAATTGTAGAGCTTAGAGAGTCATTTTTGGGGTTTTTGGGTCTTTTGAATCCAATGGAGTAGGTTGCAAAGCCATTGGAGCACTTTAGGAGCATGTAATCAGATAATTACCCATTAATCCAAAGAGATCCTAGTCATTGAAGCAAGTCCAAGGAGATGTAACCCAAGAGGGGTGAACTCCTTTATCAGCTTTGTGTTATGAGTTTGTTGTGTTTTTGTCTATACATTTAATTGTTGTATATTTGTTTTAAATATCTAATTAATCTCAAAAAATTATCATAAAAGACACTAAATACTTCACACATAATCCTTCACATTTTGGTTAATTTGAAATATCCTAAACACATATTTTTAATACTAATGGGGGAGCTTGCATAGCATTAATAAGTTTTCCCAACATTCAAATCAAGTTGGTATTAGAGCCTTGTTAGCTCATTTTAACCCTGAGATGGTTTGCCAAGGTTAGCTAGAAAATTATCTATTAGCTTTGTATTTGTGTAAGGAGAATTTAACTGTGTGGAAGTTTATGTGATGGTAGCTTCAACAAGTGATGTTTCTAATCCATCTTCCTTAGAAAGACTCTTTGATTTAGAGATGTTTCAAGAGCTTATCATCATGATAGATATGGTGCAAGATATGAATGAATATAGAAAGGAGAACAATATACTTCAAGAGGGTTTGATGGCCATGAACGAGGAGAAGCAAGAGATTCTTGCAAGTATGCATGAGATGGAGATTCAACTCCATGATGCCAAGGAAACCCTAGCCAAGTATGTGCATAAAAATGAGGTGTGCAGTTCAAATTTGTCTTCAATTCCCTCTCAAAATTAATGTTTGGGTACTTTTGAAAGACACACTAAAGGAATAGGGTCCAAATTATTGATGAAGATGCGCTATGAAGGTAAAGGGTTAGGAAAACATGCACAAGGCATAGTTTATCCAATTGTTGTTGAGGAAAGGCCTCGGTATTTGGGTCTTTGTTATGGACAACATGACGGAGAATGCTCCAAAGCCAAGGAGATGTATGAAGGTGTTCCAAGAATTATTTTCATTACATGTTCATTACCTCAAGCTTGTGAAGTTTGTGTTCATGAGGAATGCAAAAGTTGTATACCCACTTTGCAAGAATATGCTCATAAGCATGCAACTAGTGGAAATGGAATACAAGAGGATGTTGAAAGCTCTAAGATCATTGAAATTGTTGTTGGTATTCCGAAGAGAGCCACTACCTCATCAAATTCACCTCCTCAAGAAGGAAAAAAAGGTGAATGTGCAAGGTATAAATATGCCTTTAATCAAGTTTCTTTTGATTATGATAAACATGGTAAATCTCCATATAAGATTTGGAGAAAATATACATGTTACTTTTTTGGTTTGAATATCCATATTGTTTGATGGTGTTGGAAGAGGATAGCCATACATAGGAAACTTTCAAAACAAAAGAGACGGAAAGCCAAAGGTCGATTGGATAATGGAAACCATGTTGAAAAGAAGACGCAATTATTTTGCACTCAATGTCATAAGCAGGGTCATCTTGTAGACAAGTGTTGGACTTTGCATCCAACAAGTCATCCATGACATGTGAAGAAGGTGGAGAGATATTTTGGCAAAAATGGAAAAGAGGATTCTATAATTGATGCGGGTTAGGATAATATACATGATGAAGTGTAGCTGAAAGAAGCACCATTGAAATGGTTTGGAAAGAGATGGTTATATTTCTTAACCAATTAAGGCCTTGCATTTCTTTTGATAATTGATGCAAATTTTGCCTTATTAATGCATTTCCTTGTTATTTGGATGCATTTCTTTTCTCCTGAAAGTATGTTTCATATTGCATGAAGAAAGATGTTGGAAAAGTAGAGTTATGTTAACTCACTTAGATGCAGGAAATATGGAAATTTACAACTACAATTTTGCATCCATGTTGCATTCTTGAACTTGCATGTTTACGTGAGGAAGGTGTTCAAATGTGGAGTATGTTGACTCACTTTATTGCATCAAATTTGGTCATTTCATCTCTTTACGTACTCGTACATACCAATGGCATTCTTGTACTTGTTATTGTATTTGTGATTGTACTTGTGAGAGAGTTGAGAATTTTTATACATGCATGAGAGTTTGTGTGTGAACAGTGGAATTTTAATAGTTTCATTGTACTTGAACATGCATGAGTGATTGACTTGTGTTGGTTGATTGCTTTGTTAACATGTATGTTGTCAGCTTCAGAATGTTGATCATTTGCACATGCATGAGTTTCGGCTTGTGTGGTCGATTGATTGTTACATGTATGTTATATTGACTTGGAAGAGTTGATTTTGTCTCCAAAGATGAAAGGGAGATGCGACGAATTGTTTCATGAGAATGTGGAATTATTGGTGTAAATCATCAAGTTGTTGTATATGCTTTTGCTCGACTTGAAAGTCAGTTGTTTGAAGAAGCATGTTTTGTTGACTTGTGCTTAGTCGATGGTTTATACACCAAGATGTAAGAGTACATGGCGATTTTCACATGATGTGACATTTATTTCTTTGAAGAAGCAAAAGGAAGAGGTTGTCAAGTTATATTCTTGCATAAGTGGTTTTCAAGGTTAATGATGTTTCTTGTGACAAGATATCACAGGATTTTGGAAGGTCCATGCTTGAGAAAGAGGCTCATTATTATCCTTCCTTATCAAATCATGACATGAGCAGCATGTTAATACTAGAGGATGATGGAATCAAGAAGCGAAAGTGAACAAAAATGCCAAAAAAAAAATGCAGCCCTTGTAAAACATCAAATGGTCTACAAAGCAATTTGATGTGTTGACAGCAAGAAGCGAAAGAGATGGCAAATGCATTCTTCCAAATGTGGAATTTGGAACCATGGAGGTAAAATAATGGTCATTTATTTTCTTGTTATTACTGATTTTGGAACTCATTGTTGTAGTTCACTCATATGGGCTTAACTTGGAAAATTGGTTTCCAAGGAGAAGCTTGCATCGATCTTATGTGTAGCAAAGGAGGAACATGATTCTCAGTGGGAAGGCCATCAGTTATCTTTCCAAGCACCAAGGGATCGCTTTGGTATAGTAGGGTGTTTAATCAGCAAGCAGCCAACAAGTGTTGGATTGGGTCAGTAGCAAAAGCAGAACATTGGTTGAAGTGCCAGACCATTTGCAAGGCAAGGCATGTCAGTGAACCCAAGTGGTTGTCATGGAGATTTTTCCAAGTAGAATCAATTGATATAACTTGGGAAACAAAAGAGTAATTAGCTCTCATAAGATAACCAGCTTTTGTGGGTCCAAAATCCTGTGAGTGGGAAGGAGTGATCAGAATCTAGATTAGGGGCAAAAATTTGCTCAAAAATAAAAGTGCTCGGAATTTCTCAAAACCTAAACTACCGTGTTCATCTCGGTGATACGATCCCAACCCAACTTGTTTCACTCAAAATGGTTTCGTATGAGAAAGATAGAACCTGTTGTCTGTTTTATCAAAGATAGGCATCTGTATAGCCCAGTCAGCAAAAAGAACATTCCAAGGAATATTCCTTGGAATATTCCCACATGTGGCCAGATTGGTCTATGGCATTTTTGGTGGACTAATGAGAGGTTGACATGTGGCAAGCCCGGAGGCTGCCATGTGCCCTCTCAAAGGTCATTTAAATGTTTATTGGCAGGTCAGGGAATCAAACCTGCGCCTCACCCACACAAGACCAACGCTCTACCGCTATGCCACACCATATGCCTTAACATATATTGGGTGCACCTTCCATTTGAAGTTTAATATGTGGTGGTTTGGGAGGTGGGCGCTAATGGTAACCACTAACATGTGACCGACAATCCCTTAACCGCTAACATTTAGTGTTAACCATGACATTAACGCGCTAAATGGTGTTTATTGTTAATTAATCCATGATTATCCACTAACTAAGCATGATTCAACTTGGAAATATTTTTGGCGGGTCCGATAAATTCGGCGCTAACTCCAAATTTGGCGGAGTTAACTAGAGTTTCTCTAGTTTTTCTGGAGTTTTCCTAGGGAAAACTGAATAGGCCATAACTTTGGCATATTTCGACCAATTTTGACTCAGAAAGAATCATTCCTAGATGATCTTGATTCTCTTAACACAATTGAACATGTTGTAGAGGTAGAAAGGCACTTTTGTACGTCATTTTTCTAGGTTGAAGTTTAAGGAAGCCTAGGGCCACCAAGAGAGGAGGTCAAGCCTAGATCAGGTGAAGTCCAATTGTAGAGCTTGGAGAGTCATTTTTGGGGTTTTTGGGTCTTCTGAATACAATGGAGTATGTTTCAAAGCCATTGGAGCACTGCAGGTGTATGCGATCAGAGAATTGACCATTAATCTAAAGAGGGCCTAGCCATTGAAGCAAGACCAAGGAGATGTAGCCCAGGAGGGGTGAACTACATTATCAACTTTGCGTTATGAGTTTGTTGTGTTTTACTTCTCTACATTTTCTTGTTGTATATGTGTTTTAAACAAGTAATTAATCTCAAAAATTTCTCATAAAAGACACTAAATACTTGACACATAATCCTTCCCATTTTGGTTAATTTGAGATGATCCTAAACACATATTTTTAGTACTAATGAGGGATCTTGCATAGAATTAACAAGTTTTCCCAACATTCAGCTCAACATAGTAAACAACAACCGCTAAAGAATAACAACATTCATTTAATAATAGCCATAGCTAAGCAAAAAATTAGTTCATCAACTTAGTATGTAAATAAAGTAACATATACCATAAACATAACAAGAATAGCCCAACTACATCTACGATACGTCTATGAAGGAATGTCGAACCATTGAGCTTCTGATTAAAAATGTAAGATCTAAGTAAATTGTTATAGGAATGAAACATTGTGTCCAATAGTGGAGCATGAAGCTATAAATTGCTTCTCTAAAGAATGATCTATCTCCTATGTCTTACAAGAGAAGCCAAGGCAAAACCTCTAGAATCTAAAGCCTTCCAAAATCCATTTGCTTGAGTTATGAGGAGTTATTTATCTAATTGACAATGACATTTGAGCTTCACCATGACTCTTTGACTTTTATGACTGCTCATATTCTATACATGACTCATTACATTCCAATATGTGGCTTTTCATATTCCACATATGTCCCTCGGACTTCATTACATATCATTTATTACATAATACAATTTACAAATGAGACGGTGGCCTAATAAGACAAAATTTCAATGTGACAAAACTCATCAAATGGATAAATCATTTGCTTCTTCATGGAGTTCACTTGTAATGTAAGTTTCCTATGCTCTAAAGTCCATTGTGATGACTTTGACCTGAATTGGCAAGTCCCCTTTGTAGCACATCTTCCCCTCCAATGCCTCCATAAATATATTCTTGGAGCTTGATTGGACATTATTCCACAACCATGAGAGATTCATGTGTGCTTTGAATTGTGTAAAGGTGTACTGCTGAATAATGCCTTTGGTTACCTCCAAGCCTTCCCATTGTGTTTCCTACTTGATTTTTTCAATATATTCCCTGACCTCTTGGAAGATGACTTCTCTACCTCTGATTTCTTCAAGAGATTTGATGGAAGTCATCCTGTATTTCTGTGTTAGAGACTCAAACCCATTATGTAGTCATTTATATGCGTCATAGTGTTAATTGGTTGTGCTCTAAGATGTCAATAGTTTTGTAGTTGGAGTCTCAACTGAACTTTGTCTATTTCTGCGACAATTTATCCCTCTTTTCCAAATGTGGTAGAGCATCTGAATATTTTGCAGACCACTCTTGCATCTGGTCAACTACTATGTTTTCTATATTCCGTAGTTTCACCACTTCCTATGCGTTCTTTTGAATTCAAATGAGAGAAGCTATGACTTGTTGTATAAGTATCATCTCATCATATAGTCACTCCATGGTATCCTCCATTGGCCCCATCTCTTCTTGCATGGATGACTACCATTCTATGGTGTTGAAGTTTTGTGATAGCTGCTGGTTCTCCACTTAAATATGTTTTTCTTGTTTCTTCACCACAAAAAGTTCTCTTCTCAGTCTGGTATTCTCGTTCAATAAGTACTCAAATTTATCATGTGTCATTGTAGAAAATTCAACATTTTGCACCATGACTTCCCTCGGATTTATTCTAGTGTTTGCATTGATCACCTTCTCTATAGACACTGAGACTAGATTCTAAGGATCCTTTGAGAACTATCTATGCCTCTATTGAACGATCTTCTTCTTTAGCTAATCAAACATTACACTTCATACATCCATGACTTTGTCTGTTAGTGGAGGTGTGGTCCCCATCTCTCCAAATGGAAGACGACTACCTGTGAGAGGATGTTCTCCTGGAGTATTTGGTTATTCCTCCATTGGTTGGATGGTATCTTCTTCCTTGAACTACTCCTCTTCCATATTTTGAGTCAAATGTTCCTCTTCCACTCTCTATGTTGCTTCTTCCCACCAGGACTACCTCTGTTGCTCTTCTTCTATCCTCATCTTCTCATTGTCTTCTTCTTTTTTCTTATCCAAAAATTCATATCACTAACTCTTCCTCTATTCTTTTTCTACTTATCCTCTCTCCTACTCTACTAGGATAACTCCTGAGTTTAAGGGATCAACTGATCCTTTTCTTGGGAGCTAGTTTCCTTTCCTGAGGTGTTATATCCTCCTCCTTCTACACTTGCAAGTATTGAGTTGGTGGATCATGGGGTGAATTTATCTCCATTAGTGGATGTGTATTCATGTTTTCATTGTATCAGTTATTTATCTTCTTATATTCTGTTGTGGAAATTGATGAGTACCTTGTATTGTGACTGATCCTTTGACAATGTTGCTTGACAATTCACTTAGGATCATATCCATGGAAGTATTTAATGGTGAAATGTAGATGGTCCAGTGGCTATATATCTTTTATCATCACCTTGTGACTCTTTAATTCATACAATCTGATCTTCAATGGAAAGATAGGCCAAGGGGCTTTCTTCCTCCTGTGGAGAATTCCTAACAATCCCTTGTCCAGTTGATTGGAAACTTCTTGCATGACCACTTTGTTGGTCACATATTGTGGCATAACATGAGGGTATATCTAAAAATTGAAACACCTAATGTATGTACTCTCTGGTGTTGCAAATCAGTCTGTGATATCTAGAAGTCACTCCTTCACCTGATCGGTCATGCAAGGAGGTTTGTGTAACAACCCTGAGTTAAAAAATCATGTACTAAATTTAATAAAGGAAAAATAGGACCAAGGTCATGGGACACGTATTCCAAGCTGAATGTTGGGAAAAACATCCTAGTGGGTGTTCATTTGGTTTATTATGGCTACGGGAAATTGGAAAAGGGAATGGTAAAGGATTTGAAAAGGCAAGAGGCATTAATTGACAAATTATTTATGGAAATAAAGGAAATTAGGAGAAAAGGAAGGTGAAAGGTCACAGGTTGCATGTGAGGAGGAAAATGAAAGAAAAAAATTGGAAATTGAAGAAAATAGAGGCCTTGTTAATAAAAAGGCTTCTGAGGATCAGTTAAAAACCTTTTGTCAATTTTAACTTGGAGCTCTCTCTCTCTATTCTCTCTCTCATACTCTTCCACACTTAGAGTATTCTTGGAGCACTCTAGCACTGGAGGAAGGAAGAAAATGGAAGGATAAGGAGGCAAAGGGAAATAAAGATCAAGAAAGGAAGAGTTGGATCAAGCGGCTACAGTGGGATTACTTGTAGGTATCGAGTTGCATGTGTGATTTCCTTGCTAGTTTTGGCATGCATGGTACATGCATGTGTGTATTTGGTTCTCTTGTTATCATTGTTATGGGTTTTTCTAGGTGTGAAAATGGTTTTCAACCTTGCCTTTCCATTTTCAGATATCCATGGTGTGATGGGATTCTTTTACCTAGTTGAGCTGGATTTCTAGATGGTTTCAAAACTGACCGGGATGGTCTCAAGGATGATACTGTCAGGGATGGAAGACTATTGGATACACCTGATAAGAGAGGCAGTGGACATGGGAATTATTCTAGTTTTTGTTTAGACATATACTATGGTTATCATTACTATCATCCTTACAAGTGGAGTGATAGGGATATTTTCCATATGAGTTCAAGAAATCCAAGCCACCTACATTTTTTGAAGAAATGAAGAAGCCACAAGATGAAAAATCTTGGTTTCTTGGAATTAATAATTTATTCATATTTCGTGATTACTCATATAACATGAAGGCCACAATAGCTACCTTCAATCTTAAAGGTAAAGAAAACATTTGGTAGAAAGATGTGAATAATGTCAGAGGCATTCAGGAAGAATAGTTGACTTGGAGGGAGTTTGAAATACTTTTCATGAAGAAGTATCTATCGGAGAGATACTATGATGACAGGGAAAAATAATTCTATGAGTTGAAGATAGGATCCATGACCAATTAGGAGTACAATAGTTTCTTGGAGTTATTGAGGTAGGTGCCTTATCTTAGGGAGGAGAAAGCGAAGATTCAGAGATTCATCAGTGGGTTTTCAGTAGTGTTCAAAGAAAGGATCAAGTTTGATGAGCCTATATAATTGGAGGAAGCCGTCAGGAAGTTGAAGCATTGTTATGAGCAATCAAAGTGTAAGAAAAAATATCAGCAAGGTTGGAAAGGGAAAGACAATGCTAAGGGAAAGTGGCCACTGAAGCGAACAAGACCTTAGGATGCAGGTGACAAAGAGAATGTGATTCCTTACAAGAAGTTTAATGTCGATGGATAAGGACATGCATCATAGCCAGGAGGGAAGCAGAATAAAGGTGATGATAAGGAACAACTGTAGTGTTGGATATGTGGCAAGGAGCATCTCAAGAAGGATTTTCCATCATATCAGGGTAGTAGGCCTCAGATATACAGTGTGCAGGAAGCGCAAACAGCTTGGTATGTTGCACAAAGAATTCCTTGAATCTATGCAACATTGGATAACAAGTATGTGGACCATGAGGCATCTATTATCGAGATGGATGGTAAGCTTTGCGATCAAGTTGTTTCTATTTTTATTAATCCTACATCTAATTATAGCTATTTTAATCCTTGACTAGTGGACAAGTGTAGATTGAATAAAGAAGTACATCCAGAATCTTGGTAAGTGAAGTTGGCTACAGGTACAAAGAAAATAGTTCATCATTGGGAAAGAGTTTGTGCATTTGAGTTGAATGGTATGCCTATATCAACGCATTTGAATGTGCTTCCATTGGGATCATACAGTATGTTGTTAGGTATGGACTAGTTGTATCTTCATAGGAATAAGGATTTTTATGACAAGGCTATTGAGTGCTTGGACAACAATGGAGAACAAAGGGTCTTGTAGGTTAAGAAGAAGGCAACATCAGTTAGAATGGTTACAACTATGCAGGAAAAACATAGTTCCAGGAAAGGATGTGTATTGTTTGTAGTGCATATTTCTAGTGATAAAGGTAAGGATGGTGAGGATGTGGAATTTTTGAAGAGCTACCCGATCTTACAATAGTTTCAGGTTGTGTTCCCAACAAATTTTTTAGAGTTATCACCTCACAGGGAAGTGGACTTTTCTTTTGAGCTAGTACCATGGGGTAGCACCAACATCAAAGGCACCATACAAGATGAGAACACCAGAGTTAGTGGAATTGAAATTGAAGTTGAAGGAAATGCTTGACAAATGATACATTAGGCCAAGTGTATCATTGTGGGGTGCACTGGTATTTTTTGTGAAGAAGAAGGATGGTACTCTCAGGTTGTGCATTGATTATAGGAAGTTGAATAGAGTAACCATCAAGAACAAGTATCTGTTGCTGAGGATTGATGACTTATTCGACCAATTAAAGGGGGTAGCAGTGTTCTCGAAGATTTATTTGAGATCAGGATACTATCAGGTATGCATTAAAGAAGTGGACATATACAAGACTTATTTTCAGACCAGGTATTGGCATTATGAGTTTGTTTTAGTTCCCTTCGGTTTGACTAATGCTCTAGCTACTTTTATGTGCTTGATGAATAGTGTGTTGTGTCCTTATCTGGACAAGTGTTTTATTGTATTCATTCAAGATATCTTGATATATTCTAAGGATGAGGAAGAACATGTCGAACATTTAGCAGCAGTGTTGAGATTGATAAGAGAGCATCAGTTGTATGCTAAGCTTAGCAAATGCAGTTTATTTCAGACGAAGTTGCATTACTTGGGGCATATTGTTTCCAAGGAAGGCATACCAGTGGATCCAGAAAAGATCAAATCTATTATGGAATGGGAAATTTCTAGGAATGTGGATGAGGTAATATCATTCATGGGATTTGCAAGTTACTACAGAAGGTTCATCAGGAACTTCTCACAGATATCCTATTCTATTACATCATTATAGAGGAAAGGAAATAAATTTGAATTAACAGAGGAATGTACAACAAGTTTTGAGCAGTTGAAATAGTTGTTGACAAATGCTCCAAATTTAGATTGCAGACCTTGATAAAGAGTTTGTAGTGTGTACAGATGCTTGCAATAGAGGACTTGGTGGAGTCTTGATGCAAGAGGGATAGGTGGTATGTTATGAATCAAGGAAATTGAATAAGCGTGAGCAGAATTATGTAACACATGATCTTGAGTTGGCAACAATAATACATGCATTGAAGATGTGGAGATGATACCTTCTTGGTAGGTGGTTTGCACTGATGAGAAACCACAATGGATTGAGATACTTGTTTGACCAACTAAATATGAATGCCAGGAAAGATAGATGGTTGGCCACAATAAGTGAGTTTGAATTTGATATCAAGTACATAATGGAAATGGAAATGGGGTTTCATATCCTCTTAGCAAGCGAATACGGATAAATCACATTAAAACTATGAGTTCTTATGGGACGAATTTACAAGATCAAATCTTACAGGCAAGTCAGTAGGATGACAAGTACGGGGAGCTTAGGAATAGGTTACAACAACATAATACAAGTGATCAGGATGTGGACTATAGTCTCACATCAGATGGTTTGGTCATATTTAGGGACATGATCTATGATCATGTTAATTGTATTCAGGTCACCCACAATATCAGAAGGCATTTACAAAGGTGAAGAAGTTCTATTATTGGTTGAATTTGAAGAAAGAAGTGGAATATTTTGTGGCTAGATGTTTATACTTTCAACAAGTAAAAGAAGAGTGCAAGCATCTAGGTGGTCTACTACAGCCAATTCCAATTCCATAGTGGAAATGGGAGGTCATTTCCATGGATTTCATTACAGGTTTTCCAAGGACATCCAGGCATCATGATTCTATTATGGTTGTGGTTGACAGGTTGACAACAGTGGCACACTTCATTCCAGTGAAGTCTACTTATTCAGCTAGTGATGTAGCACGGGTCTTCATTAAATATATAGTGAGATTGCATGTTATAGCGAAGAATATTGTGTCAGACAGGGATGTTAAGTTCACTTCCAAGTTTAGGAAGGATTTATTTGTAGGTTTGGGTATAGATTTTGCCTTCAACATAGCTTATCATCCATAGATAGATGAACAAATAGAGAGGGTCAATAGGATTTTCGAGGACATGTTGAGAATGTATGTTATGCAACAACATCGAAAGTGGGAAGAGTACCTTCCACTGGTTGAGATTTCTTACAACAATAGGTATTAGGAGTCACTGAGGATGAGCTCGTTTGAGGCACTCGATGGGAAAAGTTGTACTTCTCCCATTATTTGGAGTGATCCAGTGAATAGTTTATTGATAGGACTGAATATGTTGGCAGAGATGGAACAGGAAATATAGGTAACCAAGAAGAATCTAAAGGAAACACGGGATAGGCAAAAGATTTATGCAAATCAGCATAGGGCATTTAAGGAGTTTCAAGTTGGGGAGCATATGTACTTGCACATATGACCCAAGAAGAGATCCTTGAGGATTGAGTCATGTGCGGAGCTGGCATATCAGTATTGTGGGCCTTTTGAGATCCTTGAGAGAATTGGACGAGTGGCCTACAGACTTGCACTAGCTCTGACAGTGAAAGTCTATAATTTTTTCCATGTTTCATTGCTTAAAATATATGTAAAGAATGTTAATCATGTTATTGATTGGTTTGTATTGCAGGTGGAGCCAAAAGGAGAATTTCAGTTGGAACCTTATTGCATTTTGTAAAGAAATATGCTCATGCTTCAGAACTGAGCAATCGAACAGGTTAAAGTGCAGTGGAAGTACTTTGGGCTCGATGAAGCTACATGGGAGATGGTTGATCTGATGCGGGCTACATGTCCTTCATTGTTTTCCAATTATGCCAAAGAAATTTTGGTATATGTATATATGTATATGGATGTAAATACCTCAATGAGATGTGTTATAAAGTTGCAATACACAATATTGATTTCATGTCGTTATGATTCTCATGTTATTATTTTTTTCATGTTGGTTTGTTTTTCAGTAGGTTGATCATTGTAAATATTGCAATGAGCTCAAGTTATAAAGCTCCATGGGCAGTATGTTTTTCTTATGAGTGGTCTTGCAAGTTGTAGGTGTCATTGAACATTGAGGATGGTGTTCCCCTAAGGGGGAGGTTTTTGTAATAACCTTGGGTTAAAAAATCATGTAATAAAGTTAATAAAGGTAAAATAAGACTGAGGTCATGGAACACATATTCCAAGTTGAATGTTGGGAAAAACATCCTAGTGAGTGTTCATTTGGTTTCTTATGGCTAAGGAAAATTGGCAAAGGCAATGGCGAAGGCTTTGAAAAGGCAAGAGACATTAATTGGCATTTTACTTATGAAAAAAGGAAATTAGGAGAAAATGAAGATGAAAGGTCGCAGGTTGCATGTGAGGAGGAAAATGAAGGGAAAATAATGGAAATTAAACAAAACAAAGGCCTCATTAATAAAATGGCTTTTGAGAACCAATTCACATCCTTTTTTTAGTTTTAACTTCGATCTCTCTCTCTATTCTCTCTCTCTCTCTCTCTCATGCTCTTGCACACTTAGAGTATTCTTGGAGAACTCTAGAATTGGAGGAAGGAAGGAAAAGGAAGGACAAGGAGGCAAAGGGAAGAAAAGATCAAGCGAGGAAGAGTTGGATCAAGTGGCTACAACATGATTAGTTGTGGGTATCATGTTTTATGTATGATTTCCTTGCTAGTTTTGGCACGCATAGTACATGCATGTGTATATTTGGTTCTCTTGTTGTCATTGTTATGCGTTTTTCTAGGTGTGACAATGGTTTTCAGCCTTGACTTTCCATTTTTGGATAACCATGGTATGATGAGGTTCTTTTATTTAGTTGCGTTGGGTTGTCGGATGGTTTCGAAATTGAGTGGGGTGGTATGAGGAAAATTTCCAAAGGCCTAGGAATCCTTTGACCAGTAATGGATGGATACACAGTAAAGCCTGAGGGTGGAGATAGGAAAATTCCTCACGGTTTAGGTGGAGAGATCCAGAGGCATCCATGCTTGTTTAGGTCCTAGTGATCCCTTACCCATTGTATGGCAAGATTGCAGTAAATCCTGTAGTGTATGTTTCTTTGTTTGGGCCTAAGAATCCCTTGACGGGTAATGGAAGGATACATGGTAAAGCCTGGTGATATATATGAGGCTTTTATGCCTAGGAATCACTTGACCAATAATGGCAGGATACATAGTAAAGTTTGAGAAGCCCTGGTTGGTTTTGTTGTCAGTACCACATTCATGCTTAAAATATGGCACGGGGGTGATTGGATAAAGAAATATTTGGTTCAGCCCAATCTATAGTCAGGTGGTGCATGGAAGTCCTTGACTTGGTTGGCTTTTGCACATGCTAATAAAGCTATTTTTTACTATTATGTCTCATGAGTAAATGTGCTTATTATTATGTGGCTTTGATGGTTGTCTTATCATTGTTATTGTGTTGGTTATATGTTGGTTATAAGCATGGTTTTATGACAGACTTTGGTTATGGATCTCTTCATGTTTCATTTACTAAATGAAATTTTAATGAATGTATGACCTAATAGATGATAATGCAACCATTGTGAGAGGGCATCAAACCTTCTTGATGAATCTCAGATAAGTATGAGGTCCCTATGTTTAGATGTGTTTATATGACATGTACATTACATGTTTATGATGTGTTTGACCAAATGTGTGTCATGGTTAGGATGAGCTTGGTCATTTCTTAGTTCAAGTTTTGCATTAGAGACATTGTCTTCTTGTTATTTATCATTTCTGAGAATTTCAGCAAGTTCTGGGCAGAGGCCTAAGTCCTAGCCCTAAAAAAGTGGCTCAGATCTTAGGGTCACTGGCACAAAACTGCCTGAATAAGACTACAGTTGCATGGAGGCCTTGTTGTGGGAGCGACTAGAGGCTTTCAATCACATGGAGGGCTTGTCATGGGAGCGACTAGGGGTTTAGGTCAGTAAAAAGAAAGTTAACTTAGGGGTTGGGCGCCGAGAGTGGTTGGTTAACTCCTGAGGGGTCCTATAGCTCCTAAGGAAGGTCAATTTGGTTTTTTTTTGTCAATTTCACTTCCTTAATGATACATGGGGAGTTGAATCATATCATAGTAACTCTTTGTCACATGTTTACCCTGGTGGACCAGTTAGGTTGGGTAAATGTGGGAGGAGGGTGTTACAGATCGATCTTAAAAATCATTTGAAATATGGTTGCAAGTAAGTATTCAAATAATTTATCATATATGCCTCTAAAGCTTGTTTCTGATAACACTCTGGAGTCGAAGTAAACTGGGAACTTCTCCTTAGGAATATAATTCCAGTTCATTCTTGGGAACACATATTGTGCACACATTTCGTCTAAGAGAAATGCAGACAAGTAGAATTCTAGTGTCCGGTTCACCCATAAAGATGCTTTTGCATGCCCAACCTGACATTGTAACTCAAATGATACGATATCTACCCAATTGAAAACTCTACCATAGGTAACTACTATATTGAGCATGTATATCTAATTCTCTTGGAATACCTCAGCGTTCTTAAGCCCATATAACCTATAATACATGGCTATCAATTATTGATAGACATCTGTGAGAACCTTGGCAGGCTTTCAACACCATGTTTTGATAATCAAAAGTGTCAAGGGTTTCCCATCTCATGTAGAAGTTGTTATTTTCAACTCATTGGGCTTGAGCATCTTGTAATATGTCTTCATGTCTTCACCATAATTGGTGGCAAGCTGACTGCCACTCTCACTGTGTAGCACAATGTGAGAATCATCCATATGAGTAATGATCCATTCAATTACTTTTTCACATGGCATGAATAGGAATCTACATGCAATCTTGTGCATCATGGACTTCTTGATGTTGATATATGCATGCAAATATTCTAAGTCCCCAAAAAACTTCTCTTACATGAATGTGTTGTATATTTTTCTCCATGTGACTTATGTATCCTTATTAGTAAAGCATTGAGTGTCTGTGTATACGGGAATATTGACCCTTGTAACTTCCATAGGTTCATTAACGCTTGCTTTTTAAAGTTCTTTGGATGTCACTTTGCAAGGCGACATGTCTCCAATAGATGATGACAAAGTGGTAATACTTGTTACACGAACCCCTGTTCGGTGCAACACATTCATAGTGGAAATATGAGCTTAAAACAACCTAACCATGCACAATACTTGTAAATCACATAGAAAGAGTGATCATAGATGATAGATCGTGGAAAAATATGAACAACATAAAATAACTTGCATGCATGAGAAAATAGTCATGCAAACTAGGAGGGCACACTTTCAAAGCACGAAGGGGACATGCAAGGTCATTCGAGGCTTTGCAATGCTCTAATGTACTCAAGAAAGGGGAAAAATCAACTAGGGTGTACCATCGCACCTTGAAGGGTTGAAGGGATGGAATAATGGGCCTTCAAGTCTTCCCTATGTGCCCATGTACTCAAGGAGACAAGGAGGGTGCACTGTTGCACTCTGAAGGGACAAAGGGGGGAAGTTAATGAGGCTTTAGGCCTTAGGAAAAGGAGTGCACACTGTCGCATGCCAAATGGTTGAATGGAAATTCTTCGTGCCTTCGTGATCTTCTCATGAGCTCAAGAGAGGGTGCAATCCTTCATGGTGAAGAAGTGAACTCTTGAGGAAAACTTGATCAAATAAGCGCAGTTTTCGAGGTTGATTGAGCTTTGCACTCAAGAAGTGCACTTTACCTATTGGAAGCTCAGAAACAAATTAGAATACTAGAACTTGATGCTAAGATGAGGAAGAGAAATATTTGCAAAGCTTTTAGTTGATGTCACATGCATAGTGGGAGATGGAAGGTTTCAACAATGTGATTTTTTTTTGCATGTGAGAATAGATTAACACTTGCAATATGAAGATTCAAGATAAACGACAACAAAAAAACTAAAAAACAAAGAATTGATAACAAAGAAAGAAATATTTGGCAGTGAAATCATGAAATGTAATGGAAAGATTTGACATGAAAAACTTACTTGTTGCACTAATTGATGAAGAGATTCTTGGTTCCCAGTTGTGTGCCCAACTTAGATGGAATGATTATGAAAGAAGAATTATTAATTGATTTGATTTAAATAGGTTAACATGCAAAATTGATTTAGCCATGAGTGCCACTTATCATCGAGTGAATGGGTTAGTTAAAGAAGTTAAGTGGGCTCCTATTTTCTAAGAGTGTGCCCACATGCAAAAAGGTTGGCTCATACATGCACTCGGGAAGGGTGCATGTCTTTGACATGAAGAAGTGCGCTCATGGAGAGCACATATGTTCAGCATGGAGTGCACTCAAGCAGGGTGCACTCCTTTGGGTTGAAGGAGTGTACTCAAGTTGAGCGCATGTCTTCATCAAATTTGAGTGCGCTTTTGCTTTTCTAAGTGTTTTTCTTGATTTTTTTGTTTGCTTTCTCATGCTTTTGTATTCTCTTCAAGTGTGTGCATGGCGATAAGGAAATTTTCTATGTCGAGAAAGATTATGATCCACGTGGCTCTAGAAAGGCTCAAAAATCAAAGTTCTCAGATTTCATCGAAACTAGGACCAATTCGAAGAGCTCATCATCTTGATTATAATGGCACAGATGACACTAAAATTTGAGCCTATATGAGAAATTTATTGTAGTTTTAATTTTATACCCAAAAAAAGAGAGTCAAAAGTCAACTCAAGGGTGACATGTGGCACTCCCACAGGCTGCCACATGGCAGCCCAATCAGCAAACTAGGTTGACCAAAACAAGTGATCTGGCAATATCACAAGTCGACACATGACATGTAGGTGACAGAAGTGGCTTATGATTTGGACCAATGAGATCCTGCCACATGGCACCTCAAATTAGGCACAAGTGGCCTTGTCATGGTGCAACCTACATTTTTGTCTTCTTCTCATGGTTTGGGGAGTCGTTACAATATGGTCATATGTATACCATATATTATATGGTTTGAAACTATATTAAAACCATAATTGGGAGTCCATGAGTTTTGAACCCAAAACCTCCCCAACAAAAAGTAACTTAATATGACTATGCCAACCACACACTTTGCCTTATTCACCCTCACATTTTGTTATAAAATTCCATTCAAATGGTTTAAAGGGAACCATGGAGAATACATGACAGATGAGGGTGCAAGTAGGTTAATGAAGTCATGAATCTCAAGAATATTCTAGGAATATTGTTAGAGAATATGTTAAGGAATATTTCAAAGAATATTCTTTATCAGGAATCTTTGAGGAATCTTTAAGATTCTCCGGGGGCAGAATTTTAAAGGTGTCATAACAATGTCGAGTTTATACTCAAACGAACCAGTTTTTCACTAGGATTCTAATGTTGTAGTCCATTTCTTCATTTGAGCATAATAAATTTTCCCTATGTCCAAGAAGAGAATCTTGTGAAGAATATTTGAGATTCCCAGGGGGAAAATATTTGACCGATTTAGAAAGGGGTCGAGTTTATAGTCAAATTTCATGATTTTTCACCAAGAATTCAATAGTATTGTCCATTTCTTCAGCAAAGTTATGCATTTTTAGGCCATCCTCAATAGTGGACGTATAAGATGCACTGATGTCGTGTCTTATTTTTATTTTTGTTGAGATGATGATTTGATGTTGAGATCCTTGTTTTCAATTTTGATGGAGCATCCTTGTATGCCACTTCATGTGAGAGATTGATAATTTTTCATGTTGAAGGAGGGCTTATATGAGTGAGATTTCTTATAGAATATTGTCTTGTGGAGAGACATGACATTCTTGTTAAGGGAGTTCTTCCTTGTATTGACAAAGAGTACATCGTGTATTCATCATCATATTGCAACAATTAATGAAGCAGCCTCCCCGCTCTTGACACCAGGCCTGAAGATGTAACCCACACTGGGTGAACTCCATTATCAAGTTGTGTGTGTTCTTTGATTTGATGGTTTCCTTTATGTTTCCTCTTCTTTAAAGTATACACATGTGGTTTTTCATACTCTTTCACATGCAATTTTGCTAACATCAAAGTATTAAAATACCTTGGTTTATTGGTAGCTAAGAGAATCTGAATCAAGTTTGCTATCGGAGCAGTCTTCTTGCAGATGTGAATTACAAGTGTGAATGATAACCACAGATTGAATGTGAAACAAGAAAAAAAATGGAGGATCACAAAGATCTCTATGATGCCTTCTACAAGATGGAAAGAATGTGTTAGAGTCGATCTTGTCAGTCCTCTGTCAGAGATCAAAACTCTTTCTGCATTTCATTTTCAGGAGTCCCACTCCATTCAGTCAGATGCATTCCACTAGGGGCATGCCATAATCTGACAGAAAAGGTCATGTTAGTCAATTCCCCTCACGTCTCGCACCTGCTGGCTTAGGTCTTTTGTCAATGTTCACTAAAGTCCATGATAGTTAATGTTCGATCTTTTAATGGACGAGAGTCATTTTCAGTCATTAGGTCTAGGGATTGGTCAATTTTGTCTTCAACCATGTCTAATAAAGCCATGCAAGCCAGGGGGAGGCCCTCACACAGTTATGATTCAAAGATTTTCATCGTTATGTTGACAGAATACGACTATTCTTCAAAACTTTGTTTTGAAGAAAAGTCAAACAGTGTGTCATTTGGGATAAATTTCAAAAAAGTCTCCAGTTGATCTCTTCAGACGCAGTCATGGTTTCCGTGGCCAAATGCCCTGTCATACAACCCATGCAAAAAGAGCCGAAAATTTCATCATTCTAGCTAAAAATTCAAAGGGAAAAGTGTAATTCAGTGTTGAATTAAATCAGTGAAAAGTGCCAAAACAAGACATTAGCAAAGTGGGTTTTGAAGAAGAAAAATTAAACCCATGACTCCAAATGCCTTTATATACAATTTTCCACAAGAAAAAAAGTCATTGTGCAAATCAAGGTCATAGAGAAACATAGCAAAGTGATTGAAAGTGAAAATCACGCGTTTGGAGTGAGTTTGGAGTCATTTTCAGGAGCACGGCGCACATACAGAGGGGCACGGTGCATATAAAGAGCGCGGTGCACAGAGCGCGACCCCGCAGTGTAAATTTAACGCGAGTATGACGCATATACCGAGCGCAGCGCACTGGGTTTGCTGCGCAGCGCACACCCACAAAGGCCCGGATTTGTGCCAAACTTGCAACAAATCTCTTTGAAACCATTCAAATCGACAGGTAGGGTCTATATCTTGGCTTGCTCATCAAATTTTGGGAACATATGGTGGTTCATGGCTATGTATAATTGCAATAAAAAACACCCAAACCCTACCACTTGAAATCACCAAAGCTTTTGCTCTAGGGTTGCAAACTTGTTGTGTGGATGCCAAGGTTCTTCCTTCCTCTCATTTTTTCCCCTTCTCTCCATTTTTCCCTGCCCCCCTATCCCATTTTTTCTCTATTTTCCCTACCCTAAAACACTACTAAACCCCTATTCCCTACCCCTCCACTCATTTGTCAACTATAAAACCCCAAACCCTACCCCATAAAATCCCCACACCCTCCTACATGTCCCTAAACAAAATTTATCCCCATAACCCCTAATCCCATCATATTATTCCCTTCCTAACACTCCCTCTTTGTATTGTTCCCCTTGGTGGTAGAGTTCATATCATCACACGGTTTCACTACCATCATCAAAGGGCAGTCCAAACACAGTACACATACAACAGTCATGGCATCTGAGCATTCATCGGAGTATGAGATGGAGACCCAAAGTGATTCATCCTCGGAAGAACAGGCTCCCCGGAGACATCACAAAAGTGGCAAAACATGTTAGGGATGAGCCAACTACCCTCACAGAATTGCAGGCTGCCCTCTTGCTATGTCATGTTTCTAGCATTTGTCATGTTTGGATTTTTTTCAAAAGGTGGCTAGTGTTCGAGTTCATCATGAGTTGGCCCGTCTTTTTGTGCTTTCACCTACATGGAGATTCACTCTATCTTGGCCGGGGTCACCTTCACACTGACACCCGAAACTGTCTCATTAGCAACCGGCATACCAAATGTTGGAGAACAGTGGCACAAGAAACAAAAGGTTGATAGGCAGCATTATGAGCCTTACATTAAGGCCAATTTCTTGAGGCAGCTCCAAAGAGTCTTTCCATTCAGATATTTGAAAGATGAATATGCTCCACTCATGAAATTGATCATGAAATACTTCAGCTGTGAGGGGAGGTTCTCTCGTCTGTATGCCTATCACATCAGGTTGCTCATGCACTTTACCAGGGTGCAGATGATGAGCATCCCATATTTCATTTGCAGGAACAAAGAGAGGATGAACACCTTCATCCAGCACAAAACCCCTCAGCAGCAACTTAACAGTGTTTATCATTTTTCTCTAATTAAGATTTTGGTGGATCATCAGTTGGGATTGCAGGGCATTACTTGGGATGACTTCATCTCCCGTGACCTCTTCAGAACTTCACAGGTATTATCAGAGGTTGAACATGAGATAGGTGGTCCTTCTCATCAGTATGAGCACCATGAGACCACTACTATGCCAGTATTCATCACCTATCAAAGAGGCAGTAGATAGTTGTTTGCAGCATCAAAGCGAGTGTTATCTCCACCCGGGGTGGAAGGGGCCTCGCTTCCGACAATGGCAACACAGGTACAGGACAAGGGCAAGAATCCCATGCATGACGAGGGGCCATCAGGTGAACAAGAAGCCGACTTCATCCTCATTCATGATGATGATGCAAATGAGGAGAGTGCCAAACTTAGGAGGACCATCCAGGAGCAGAAAACGGAGATCCAAGACTTGTCACTCAATTTGGAGAGGGTCAAGTGGATTATCAGGTATTTGGAGGAGAGGAACAGATAGCTTGAGGACCAGCATGAGATCATGGAGCTGCAAAGCATCCGTGAGAATCACCAAGCTGCCCAGCATAGGAGGATTGAGCTCACTCCCTTAGAGAAAGAGATTAACAATGACCGAGAGTCTTGGCTCGAGCGTATCAACATCCACCTTGAGAAACTGCTAGAGAAGGCCGAAAACGACAAAACCATATTAAGGCGGATTTTTTATCACTACAGGGCACGGAACATGAGTTCAAAGGCTCGGATAAGGAGTTTGGAGGCAAAATTGAGCAAAGCGACAAAGAGGAAAAAGAGGAAAAAAGGGAAAGATTGGCTTCGAATCTTGGTTGAAGCCTCTATGGCCCAGCATAGCACCTCATAGAGGATCTCCAACCCAAATTTCAAAAAATTTGGGGCAATTTTGGTCACATGACAAATTTTTGGGCACAACACAAGTTTTTTCTCCCTGTGCGTCGCGCCACTAGCGTGGCGCTTAGGATTGGGAGCTCCAAATCACAAATGGCTTGCATTTTTGGATTCAACATGAAAAATCATGCTTTCTAGTGCATGGACAAGAAATTTTGGCATGATTTGAGTCCCCAGAAGGTCAAAAACACTCAAAAATGACCTCTCTGCCCCTATTTTGACACACAGGAAGCAGTCTTGGGAGAATGAAGTTTTGGAGGGGAAAATGAGCACCAAATTCAGAAATTCCACTTGGGTTGGAAAGTAGATAGGCCAAGCTTTCCAAAAAGCACACTTGGGCACAATTTGGACTCTATCAGGTACCTCAAAATCACCTCCAAAGTGGTGCGGTGCATATAGACAAAAAGGCCAAAATCACTTCCGCTTCGCGACATTTCGATTCGCGATTTTCTCCAAGTGGGCCCGCTCATTTACACTATAGTTTTTTTGGAAACTAAGGCAAAGTTTAAAGATTTTGGCTTCTATCCAAGTGGAAAAGGAAGGCGAGTGGTCACCCAAGCCATTGTCGTTTTTGTAACGCTGCACCTGTAACTAATGGTTGGCTTTCCATTTCCAGTTTGTAATCATTTGCAAAACTCCCCAACTCTTGGTCGTTCTATTTCCCCATGGCATAGTCTATTTATTGTACGCAAACCATTTTCAAAGTGTTGGTTGGTTGTAATTTCTGGGAGACTGTGGGAGATAAACTCAGTTCTTTATTGTATATTTTGACAGAGAACTAATGAAAGGCAGTGGCTCTGGTTCATGAGATTCATGTGGTGTGAGTGTAGCAAATGTGTTCTCTTATGTTTCATATGTATTTCGTTATGTTTCATAGTTCATTCATATTCTTTTCAGTGAAATTTTATAAGTAAGATAAGGTAGAATTCATGTTTAATGCTCTGCTTGTGGGAAAGTTTCACGTTCTGTGTTCTCCTTATGTTGAAAAGGATTCATGTGGTTATGCCCTTTTCACCCTCCTAAACAATCTTTCCATTTCGCGTTATCTCAAATTTAATTGCTAGGCTTTCCACCTGTCTTGCCTCACGAAATAATCTGTGCCTTTGTGTTAAATTTGCTGCTCATTGTTGTTCGTTGGTCCCATACATCCCAGAAACTCAGTCATTTATACAAAATTTGCTTCTTGCTTCCATATTCATTTACTAGCCTAAAATCAATATTTCACTGTAAGTCATCTCAGACCATATCGTTTATTTATTTACTAAGCGTGGCACGGAGAGAGCCCTCACCTGTTCTGGTAGGGCTAGCTACCAGACTGAGCGTGGTTTGTGGTTACCCTGAACTTTGCCTTCCTTCAGCCTAAGGTAGATTTAGGTGCTAACAGAATGATAGATATATTATATGCAAATTATGAGGAGAAAATGGCAAAAGAGGAACAAGAGAAAAAGAGAGCAGAGGACGATGCACCATCTCCATCTTTCGAAGAATTTTTTTCTTCTTCTCATCATTAAAATGAAGAGATAAATGAGAGCCTTCAAGCAGAGAATGCTGAATTGAGCAGGCTTCTACAAGAAGTAGAAGAGAAGCAAAGTTTGCATATTCAATTACAAGCCATGGAAGAGGCCTTGGAAAAGTTGAACTGAAAGGAGGGCTTATTGAAACTGTCATCACCTGCTTCAGAATAAACAGTTGAGGTAAAAAATATTGGTAATTCATTAGTTTCATTTTCACATGATGTTATTCTTGTTGGAAGCATTAAGGTACACATTTCAGGAACAAGCATCAGGCTCCTTACCAAGATGGGGTATAAAGGAGGATGACTTGATGTTAATATCCAAGGAATGACTCAGCCATTGAAGGTTGTACAAAGACCTCGATTTGCAGGATTGGGGTAAATTGAAGGAGAGTGCTCATAGGGCATAGAAACAAGGGGTTCTTTAGGAAAAAAATCCAAGACAAAACCATCGAGGAAAGTGGATACTGAAAACACATCACAATCTTCCCGTGTCTGTGAGCATTGAAGAGGAAGAGCTAAGGGAAAATCTTATCGCCAGACATGCACCAGAGACAATCAAGAAAGGTATTAAAGGTCTCGATATTCTAATGTCCCTTTTTATTACAAGAAGATTGATAATGATGGGAAAATTTTATTTCATAGAAAACCATGTAGTTTTGTGGCCTATATAACCATGTAGTTGTCAAGTGTTGGAAAATAATGGAAATAAGAAAGAGGACAAGATGTGAAAGAAATTCTCCACATCAAGGAAGGAAGAAGGTTAAGCAGGTCCGGAGGAAGAAGAATTTTTTCTTTCATTGAATCGGATGTGGACATCAGAGAGCCACGTTTTGGGAGCTCCATCTAGAGAGAAACTCAAGAAGGACAAAGCCCCTGTGCAAGAACCAGCCACTAAAGTTTTTCAGCAAGCAAATCAACCATAGGGAGATGATCCATTCACTTTGATGAGTGAGATATGGTTTTATTAGATATAATAGCTTTTCATGGCCACATTTTGTCAATCACATGTTGTGAAATGATTTTAAAAGTCATGAAGTGTTTACCATCACCTATATTTTTGGCCATTTTTGTTAGCTAGGGTATTGGTTTCTATTATGATTTTGATGTAAACTTTACCAAAGAGTGTGTTATGAACTCTTGGCAAGTATAGGGTTTGCTTGGGTCATGTTTGGTCTTTTAATTGAACATGTATTTTTCAAGATGTACTATAGGTTTTTATTAGAGTATAGGTGTCGGTTCAGCACTTATGGCTCTGAAGAACAAAGGTGGAGGAGAAAGAAGTGTGGCTTGTTAGGGCACTTGTTGTGCAGACAAGGGAGTATAACATATTGCAAATAGTGTTCATGCTTTTAAAGGACCAAAAGCTCCTTAGTGAGGAGGAATGATCCAAGTGGCTCTAGGAAGGCCCGAAAATAAAAGTTCTCAGATTTCATCAAAACTAGGACCGGCTTGAAGAGCTCGTCATCTTGATTCCAGTGGTGTAGACAACACTGAAATACGAGTCCATATGATAAATTTATCATAGTTTAAAGCTTGTACCAAACAACAACAAATAAAGTCAAAGTCGAAAGTCAACCATAGGGTGCCACGTGGCACTCCCACAGGCTACCACATGGAATCCTAATCAGCAAACCAGGTGGATCACAGAAGGTGATGTGGAAATATCACAAGTCAACACATGAAATATAGGTGACAGAAGTGGCATATGATGTGGACCAATGAGATTCTGCCACATGGCACCTCAAATTAGGCCCAAGTGGCCTTGGCATCATGCAACCTACATTTTTTTTCTTATTCTCATGGTTTGGGGAGCTGTTATAATATGGTCATGCATATACCATATATTATATGGTTTGAAAAATATATTAAAACCAAAATTGGGAGTCCATGGTTTTGAATCCAAAACCTCCCCAACAACAAGTAAATTAATATGACTATGTCAACCATTGTGCCAACCACACACTTTATCTTATTTATCCTCACATTTTGTTATAAAACTCCATTCAAATGGTTCAAAGGGAACCATGGAGAATACATGAGAGATGATGGTGCAAGCAGGCCAATGAAGTCATGAATCTCAAGAATATTTTAGGAATATGGTTAGCGCATGTTAAGGAATACTTCAAAGAATATTCTCTATCAGGAATCTTTAAGATTCCATGGGTGGGGGGGGGAATTTTGAAGGTGTCATAACTATGCCTAGTTTATACTCAAATGAACCAATTTTTCGCTAGGATTCTAATGGCGTAGTCCATTTCTTGATTTGAGCATATAAAAAATTTCTTGTGTCCAAGAAGAGAATCTTGTGAGGAATCTTTGAGATTCCTAGGGAGCCCAGATTTGACCGAGACAGATAGGGGTCAATTTTACAGTCAGATTTCACGATTTTTCACTTGGAATTCAATAGTGTCATCTGCTTCTTTAACACAGCTATGCATTTTTAGGCCATCCTCAACAGTGAAGGTATAAGATGCACTAATGCCATGTATGCTTTTGATTTTTGTTGAGATGATGATTTGATGTTGAGATCCTTGTTTTCCATTTTGTTGGAGGATACTTGCATGCTACTTCATGTGAGAGTTTGATAATTTGTCATGTTAAAGGAGAGCTTATATGAGTGAGAGTTCTTATAGAAGTCTGTCTCATGGAGAGAGATGTCACTCTAGTTAAGGGAGTTCTTCCTTGTATTGACAAATAGTACATCATGTATTCGTCATCATATTGCAGCAATTAATGAAGTGACCTACCCACTCTTAACACTAGGCCCGAAGACGTAACCCACATTAGGTGAAATTCGTTATCAAGTTGTGTGTGTTCTTTGATTTGATGGTTACCTTTATGTTTCCTCTTCTTTAAAGTATGCACATGTAGTTTTTCATTCTCTTTCACATGCAATTCTACTAACATCAAAGAAGTAAAAAAACTTGGTTAATTCTGGTAGCTGAGAGAATCCTAATCAAATCATGAGTTCACCTAACCAAGAACTAACTAACTCAAATGCTTCTAATGTTTAAGTGACGACGCTTAAGAAACATTGACTTAGGATGATGTGAAACTTGGAGAAAACACAAAGATAACAAATCAAACAACATGATGACTCAAGGGGGCTTGAAACGATAGTTAATGTAGGCTCCAAAATTGACATGGGAAAAAAAAATTGGAGGGTCATTGTCGCAACAAAAATATAATCATTTTTTAGTTTAATTATTGAATATCACCCTAGATACAATATTAACTAATTAATTAATTGACTCCTATATTTTTTT
This sequence comes from Pinus taeda, assembly GCA_000404065.3. Lineage (NCBI taxonomy): Eukaryota > Viridiplantae > Streptophyta > Pinopsida > Pinales > Pinaceae > Pinus > Pinus taeda. Next base: position 66,578 of record APFE030556232.1, on the reverse strand, counting down.
CTCGAAAAGGGACATTACAGTTAGCAAGGTAAAATTTCCTATGTCCAACTCTGCAATCTTTTCAATATTGTTCTCTATACATGGTGGAATTTTGTGTTTGGTGTACAAGATGTCCTAGTGGTGTTGAGAATCCTTGTTGTGTTTTGGCTTGTTTGTCTCAAACGCATGCCTAGAGCTTGCTAGAACGATTCCCTAAGTTGTTGTATTATCATACCTCTCCCTGGTCAACCTCGATGTAGTTTCTCATTTTCTATACAACCTTGTTATGGGTTAGTGTTGTTTGGTTTACTGATCCTCACCTCCCTTGGGGGTTTACCAACTCTATTTCATATCTACTCTTGGGCACCATGCCATGGAAAAGGATGCATTCTCACTGAGGGTCTGGGTGTCGAGGCTTTTTGGGCAAAACCTGAGTGCAGACTCTTGCCTAGTCAACTGTTGTTATTTTCCATTTTTCTACCCCACCTCGACTCTAGCTTAAATTCAACAATTGGAAGCTTTAACCGCCAATGACCACCAGGACTATTTAGACTCTGAAATCCAAATTAAAGTTGCTAATTGAGTTCCTAACCCTGACCACACCAAGGGTCGACATAATCAATATCTTAACTCCATAGCCCTTCATTGGAAAATGAAGACACTTTTGGGACAAGTGCTTAAATAAAAATATAAGGATCACAATGAGATAATTGCATGCCTCAACGAAATCCCAAGGGTCTAACACCACCAATGATCCTTTTGGTCAACCTCAAAGCCCACTTAGCACATATTGAAGGTCATCTTTAGTGTGGTCACAAACCTCCAACAGGATTAAGTGTGTAGGATTCGACCTTGGTAACATCCTCTCATAAATGAAGCTCGCCAAGGTCTCTTGGTTTATGTTTTGGCTTAAGAAACTTTTTATTTTATAGTTAGATGGATGGCCAGCTACACCTAGCAGATGATATGTAATAATTTTGACAAGCCTTCTAGACAATTGTCTAAACATAAGATAGCTAGCACTGAGTCTATATTTTTTATTATTTTGATGGATGGAAAACTAGTGAATTTCCTCCATTGTTGTTGGTCTAGTTTCCCTTGTAGAAGACCATGACAGTGCAAACAAAGGAATGAACTTTATATACCAGTATTTATAATTCAATAAACAATTTTAATTAACAAAAAAATATTTACATTAGATGTTTTTTAAAACTATTTTAGAATATTATATAATATCTAAGAATTTTAATTTTTTCCTTTTTCAATTATAAATAACATGATCAGGGTTTTTATAATAAGTTGTTTTGTAGAGTATAGTTGGAGCTCTTGATTTCACTCTCATTTTTAGATTCTATTTCTTTTCGCGTCAATGGTTGTTTTGTTATTAGTTTTATTTTTGAAACCAAAATTTCCACTTATAGTTGGGATATAATTATCTATTTGGATTTTTTAATTAGAAATATTTTGTAATATTATTTCAAAACCTTATAAATAGATTTAATTAAAGCATATTTGAACTTCAAAAAATAATCAATAGCTTATTTTATATGAAAATCGAATCCCATGTATTAAATTGATTGGAATTTATACATCATACATAGTATTAATGAATATATCATTCAAATCATTAATTTAAAATTAGCCTCAAGGGTTAGTTTAATTGGTCGAGTCCTTGTAAATAAAGCATATTTGTTATTTAGAAGGCATGGGTTCAATTCTCTCGACACTCTTAGGGTCAGGCATTGTGGTTAAACCGACAGGAAGTGATCCCTTAGAGTGGACATGCCTGAAAAAAATGTTTCATGGACGTAGTAGCCACTGATCTCTAGGGTCCATGAACCACATAAAAAAAAATCATTAATTTAAAATTACATATATATTCATCACTCAAATGTATAATTTATTTAAATATGGAAATTTTATTAAACCACAAAACTAATAATTTATAAATCTATTATCCAAAGGAATTTGTAGGACTATTTCTATTAAGTGAAAAATTATACATCCATTATTTTTAAAGGCATAAAATAATTTGCAAACCCTAGAAAAAACATACATTAGTAAACCGACCTATATAGATCTATTAAGCATGTATCTTCCTTGTCTTAAGGGAATTTTCACTTGGTCCAATCTTTGAAAATGTTATTAAAGTGCTTACGCATCTATCAACTAGACATAAAATCCTACTATAATTGGAGCTCTCGAAGAACACATAACTATGTTGAGGTCTCTCTTGAAGTCATCTTCATCTTTGTATCTATCAACCATGATCCATAAAATATTATGGACATTCCACTAGACAATTCATCACAACATATCTACTAAAATATATTAGAAAATTTCGAAGGGTTAATTTATCCCTAGATTTTTGGATTTGATAATCATTGTTTATTGTATGTGCATGCAAATTATAATTATGCAAAAAATAGTGAAAAAATAGAACAACCACTCATAAGCCAAAATAACACAAGATATGAATTGGGAAACCATTTCGGGGGAAAACCCAACTGGAATACGATGTTGCTCTGCTCTTTCTTTCTCATAGTGGAAATGGAGGCATGTACAAAGGAGTGAGACTTGTGACCCATGGACTACTATAATATACAAAACCTCTCTATCTTTCTCTCTCCCTATCCACTCTTAGCTATTTTTCTCATTTATGGAACAAGATGTACTCGAATAGAATGGAACACTTATTCCTCCTAATGGCTCAATTATAACACAATCTAATAGCCTACTAGTGGTTAATTTTGACACGCTCAACTCTTAACTAGAGTTAAAATATAGAATCTTTTAGAGCCTTCTTCAGCATTTTCATGTGGATATCCCCTTTTCCATGAATAATGGGGTTCAACATGGCATCCTCTCAAATCATGGTGGTCAAAATAGGAAGGTCAACTTATGGGTGGTATAACTTTTGCATTCAAACTCTGATTGAGGCAATTTTTTGTGTCATTGAAAAGGTATCCATGTGTGTAGAATAACACTAGTGGGTGTTGAACTTAAGAAGTAATTTTTTGACCCAAAAACCATCATTTGATGCCTCAAACTTCCTCTTAAAGGTTTCAAACCCCAATTCACCAAATTGGGTCTCGCTAGTAAAAATCGACATGTGAATTGATTCCCTCAAATTTTCCACTCTAAAAGCACCAAGATATATGAAAAATAATATAATGATCCAATCTGAATCATACCTCCCCATTTTGGGAGTTCTTGGTCCCCAAAATATTCTATTGAATGAGGTGAGGAAATTATTCATCCACACACCCCCCCCCCCCCGGGATGTACCATTTAGCCTTGCTTGGAAGTTGTCCCTTCAACCTAATATGTCAAAGGTCATGTTTCCAAAGTATTGTAGTGTTGGACCTCTTCTACAAAATTGTCGCCTCTTTCAACTCTATCGAAGCATTTGATGCTAAATCTTCTATAGAAGGTAGCATATATTCCTCTTCCTAATCCAACATGGAAGGATCATAGAGTTTTATATTATCTACGTTCACCACTAAGTAAATGCACATATATGGGGGTAGATTGTGTCTATAGGCATTATCTCCAATCTTTTCTAATATCTCAAAGGGGCCATATTACAAAGCATTGATTTTCTTACTAAGACCTTATGTTGTGTGTGGAGCATGATTATTCAGAGGTCTTTGTTTTAGCCGGATGTATACCCTAGGAAGTTTAGTACACCCCTCCACACAGGGGGTGCGGGGGGGACTTGCCCCCCTCGTGGGGGTCTGGGGGGACCGATGCCCCCCCGGCTGGGGGGTCCGAGGGCCAGCGGTCCCTCGGCAGGGGCTCAGGGGCAGCGCCCTCGAAAGCTAAAAACAGATGTAAAATTTCCTTGTAAAAGTATAGTAATTTATAGTCAATCTGGGCCATTCATTAGGCAGTTGATCTGACGGTAGAACTTATGTTTAGTTTAGCGTTTTTTGCACTAGAAGGCAACCCCTCTCTTTGTATGAGGGAATTGTATTGAGTCTGTGTAATATATGTGTATTCTTCGAGCGAGAAGCAATGAGGTGAGACTGCGAGAGAAAATAGAGGATATTACATTGGACCTGTTGTAGGTTGTGTCTCTTCATTTTGCTGGATAATAGAAAGGAAGGACTGGTCGTTTGGGGTGGACGTAGCCCAAACTGGGTGAACCACATATATCTGTGTCTCTCTTGTTTTATGTGTTTTCTGTATTTATATTTCTGCAATATTTTATGTGTTCCATTGCTTCGTAATATATAATTTTCTAACAACTGGTATCAAATCCAAAGGTCTATTTGGCTGATAAACTCGCAGGAAAGAAGGGTTCCTCATTTCAGTGGGAGCAATGGCGGTAGATGGTAAGTTTAGGGTCTAGAAATTTAATGGCCAAAACTTCTCGCTGTGGAAGATGCAAATGGAAGATTATCTGTATCAGAAATATCTATACCTACCATTGGGCAGAAAAGCAAAGATGTCGACGGGTATGACAGATGAAGAATGGAACCTTCTTGATAGAAAGGCATTCGGAACAATACGGTTGTGCCTCGCAACGTCAGTGGCCTTCAACATTTCAAAGGAAACAATGATAGAGGGTTTGATTAAGGCGTTGGAGAAACTATATGAAAAACCTTCGACCTCAAACAAGGTATTTCTTATGAAACGGTTATTTAGTATGAAGATGTCAGAAGGTGGATCTATTGCAGACCATTTAAATGATTCTAATATTGTTACAAGTCAATTATGTTCTGTAGGGGTAAACTTTGATGATGAAGTTAGAGCTCTATTATTCTTGTGCTCATTACCAGAAAGTTGGAATGGTTTAGTAACGGCCATTAGTAACTCTATTTCTAGATCTAGTACTTTAAAGTTTGATGATGTTGTCGATGCTATCCTTAGCAAGGAAATGTGACGGAAAAGCTCCGGTGAGACATCGGGAAATGCTTTGAGTGCAGAGTCTAGAGGAAGAAAAATGGAAAGACGAAAGAGCTCAGGATATCGCAGTAAATAAAGGAAAGGCAGATCCAAGTACAAATCAGGGATAGTGTGCTGGAAATGCGGAAAGAAAGGACACCTAAAGAAAGACTGTAGATCTCGGAAGGGAAAAGAAGGAGATTCACAGCAAGAAAACAATCATGAAGCAATGTGACAGGTGAGGTGTTACAAGATGCTTTGATTCTCTCTTTCGAAAATATTACTGATTCCTGGGTGGTAGATTCAAGGGCCTCATTCCATGCCACACCTGATAAGAAATAATTTCATGACTATGTTCAAGGAGATTTTGGACAAGTTTGTTTGGGTGATGATAAACCCTATAAAATTGTTGGAATGGTAAGGTTCTTGTAAAACAGCAGAATGGAAACCAATGGCTACTAAAGGAGGTAAGGCATGTTCCAGATCTAAAGAAAAATCTGATTTCAACAGGGCAGTTAGGCGGTGAAGTTTGTGTGACAACTTTCACAGATAAAGCTTGGAAGGTCACCAAAGGAGCCCTGGTAATAGCAAAAGGCGAAACGGTTGGTACATTGTATTTATGCAATGGTATTTCTAACTCTGTTAATCCTTTAACTTCTAAAGGAGCAGATGCAGCATTATGGCATCATAGGCTTGGACACATGAGTGAAAAAGGGATGAAGATTCTTCACTCAAGGAATTTGTTGCCAGGTTTGAAGAATGTTGATTTGGACTTCTGTGAGAATTGCATTTATGGAAAACAGAGAGAGTCAGATTTCTTAGAGTTGGGAAAGAAAAGAAGAATGAAAAATTAGAGCTTGTGCATACAGATGTATGGGGACCTGCTCAGGTATCATCTCTCGGTGGATCTCGTTATTATGTTACTTTTATTGATGATGCAACTAGAAAAACTTGGATTTATTGTATTAAGAATAAATCGGATGTATTTTATACTTTCAAGAAATGGAAAGCTTTGCTTGAGATTGAGACAGGAAAGAAATTGAAGTGTCTCAAATCAAACAATGGAGGTGAATATTGCAGCAAAGAGTTTGATAGGTATTGTTCAGAGCATGTAATTCACAGAGAGAAGACAGTTCCAAGAACAACACAAGAAAATGGTGTGTCGGAAAGGATGAACAGAACAATCATGGAGCGTGAAAGGTGCATGAGATTGCATACACGATTTCCTTTACAGTTTTGGGCAGATGTTGTAGATACTGTTGTTTATCTAATAAACAAAGGGCCTTCAATTTCCTTGGATGGTGGTGTTCCAGAGGGCATGGACAGGTAAAAAGGTTGAAAGCATGAAGAAGTGGGAGCTAGCCATGGAAGAAGAGATGGAATCCTTAATGCATAACCAGACTTGGGACTTAGTTAGGTTGCCTGTAGGTAAAACTACATTGCAGAATAAATGGATTTACAGGCTAAAGAAAGAAGATGGAGGAAAATAGAGGTACAAAGCTAGACTTGTGGTGAAGGAGTTTGCACAGAAGAAAGGTATTGATTTTGATGAAATATTTTCTCCTGTTGTTACAATGACTTCAATCTGAACTATTTTAAGTCTAGTAGCAGTTGAAGATTGCATCTTGAGCAGTTAGATGTAAAGACAACCTTTCTCCATGGGGATTTGGAGGAAGAGATATATATGCAGCAGCCACAAGGATATGAAGTGAAAGGGAAGGAGAAACTTGTGTGAAGGTTGAAGAAGAGCTTGTATGGCTTAAAACAGGCTCCAAGGCAGTGGTATCTAAAATTGACAAGTTTATGTCTGAACAAGGTTATACTAGATGTTACTCTGATCATTGTGTTTATCTGAAAAAGCAAAATGATGGAAGCTATATTATATTGTTATTGTATGTAGATGACATGCTTGTTGCAGGATCTAACCTGCAGGAAATAAATGTGCTCAAAAGAAAATTGGCAAATTCATTTGCAATGAAGGATTTGGTAGCTGCAAAACAAATCCTTGGTATGAGAATAACTAGAGACAGGAAAAATCGTAAATTAACATTGTCTCAGAATGAGTACATAAAAAAGGTGTTGAAAAGATTTAACATGCACAATGCAAAACCAGTTAGTACACCTTTTGCTAGCCATTTCAAACTTAGTAAGGAAATGTGCCCAAAGACCCAAGAAGACGTGGATTATATGTCTAAAGTTCCATATGCATCAGCAGTTGGAACCTTAATGTATGCAATGGTCTACACAAGGCCTGATATTACACATGCAGTGGGTGTTGTAAGAAGGTACATGAAAAATCTAGGAAAGGAACATTGGATGGCAGTGAAATGGATTCTCAGATATTTGAAAGGTACCACAGATCAAGAATTATGCTTTGGTGGTTCAAACATTTCTCTACAAGGATATGTTGATGCAGATATAGCAGGTGACAGAGATAACAGGAGGAGCACTATAGGATATGTATTCACTATTGGTGGAACAACTGTTAGTTGGGTTTCAAAAATCCAAAGTGTTGTTGCACTTTCAACAACAGAAGCAGAGTATGTTGCTGCTACAGAGGCTAG
>APFE030556232.1:4600-51547 GCA_000404065.3 Pinus taeda | reverse complement strand
TACAAAAGGTGTTGAAAAGATTTAACATGCACAATGCAAAACCAGTTAGTACACATTTTGCTAGCCATTTCAAACTTATCAAGGAAATGTGCCCAAAAACCCAAGAAGACATGGATTATATGTCTAAAGTTCCATATGCATCAGCAGTTGGAAGCTTCATGTATGCAATGGCCTGCACAAGGCCTGACATTGCACATGCAGTGGGAGTTGTAAGCAGGCACATGAACAATCCAGGAAAGGAACATTTGATGGCAGTGAAATGGATTCTCAGATATTTGAAAGGTACCACAAATCAAGCATTATGCTTTGGTGGTTCAAACATTTCTCTACAGGGATATGTTGATGCAGATATGACAGGTGACAGAGATAATAGGAGGAGCACTTCAGGATATGTATTTACTGTTGGTGGAACAACTGTCAGTTGGGTTTCAAAAATCCAAAGTGTTGTTGCACTTTCAACAACAGAAAAGATTATGTTGCTACTACAGAAGCTAGTAAAGAAATGATTTGGTTACAAAGGTTTATGGGTGAATTGGGTAAGGAGCATGATCTGGGCACGTTATACAGTGATAGCCAAAGTGCCATTCATCTTGCAAAGAAATCAGCATTTCATTCCAGGACTAAACACATACAGTTCAAGTATTATTTCATATGATCAGTGTTGGAAGATGGAGAGCTGAAGCTAGAAAAGGTACACACTAGCCAGAATCCTGTAGATATGCTAACAAAAGTTGTAACTAGGGAGAAATTGAGAATATGCTCAGTTTCAATTGGTCTTCAAGGATGATGATGAATATGAGAAACAGCTAGGTCCAAAGAGGAGTCATTTTTAGCAAATGAAGCAACGGTGGAGTTGCTACAATCATTCTCCAAGTCAGAGATTGTTGTGTGTGGAGCATGATTGTTCAGAGGTCTTTGTTTTAGCCCGATGTATACCCCAAGAATTTTAGTACACCCCTCCACAGGGGGGTGCGGGGTACTATGTCCCCTCGGGGATAAATCTGGGGGGCCGATCCTCCTCGGCTGGGGATCCGAGGCCAGCGTCCCCCGGCGGGGGCTCATGAGGCAGCCACCCCAAAGCAAAATAGATGTAAATTGCCTTGTAAAAGTATAGTAATTTCTAGTCAATCTAGGTTGTTCATTAGGCAGATGATCTGACGGTAGAACTTATGTTTAGTTTAGAGTTTTTTTCCCTAGAAGGCAACCCCTCTCTTTGTATGAGGGCATTGTATTGAGTCTGTGTAATATACGTGTATTCTCTGGGCGAGAAGCAGTGAGGTGAGACTGTGAGAGAAAACAGAGGATATTACAGTGGATCTACTATAGGTTGTGTCTCTTCATTTTGCTGGATAATAGAAAGGAAGGACTGGCTGTTCGGGGTGGACATACCCCAAACTGGGTGAACCACGTATATCTGTGTCTCTCTTGTTTTACGCGTTTTCTGTGTTTATATTTCTACAATATTTTATGTGTTCCATTGCTCCGCAATATATAAGTTTATAACACCTTGTAGCCTTTCCTTGTTCAAATGTAACAATACTCTATATCCCACCATGAACAACCTCTCTACTTTGTGTTGATCATGCCTAGCCTTGCATTTTTCTTATGAATTTTGTGGTGTCTCTTATACTTGTAGATGGATTTTCTTGATATTATCAACAATTTCTCTACCCTTAAGGCATCCCCTATAAGCCTCACTCCTCTTTAATTCCCATATGCAATATCCAAAAGTGAAGTTGGCAAATATCCAAAACAAGTTTTGAATGGATACTTACTTGTAGAAGTGTGGAATGATATGCTATAATAGTTTTGTATATACATCATATTTTCACCCCAAGTATTCAAATGGTTCTGATTGTAACCCGTCAAAATTTGTACCAAAGTCCTATTAACTACCTTTTTTGGATGGAATGTTGTAGACCTATTCAACTTCATTTCCATATTCTCCCATAATGTAGTCCAAATGCACTAATAAATCTCGTGTCCCTATTTGAAATGATGTTCCTTGGTATCCCAAAGTGCACCTAAAACTATCCAAAGAACAAGTTTGACACTTCTTTCCAGTGATGGTCATTTTATAGGGCATTAGGACACACATCTTATTGAACATGTCAACTACCAAGAAAAGGTAGTCATGTCCCTTCCTCATTGTTGGTAAATTCCCACAAAATCCATGGAAATTCTTTCCCAAGGATGATTTGGCACATGGAAGGATGATATAGACCTTGTCTACTATTATTAGACTTGTTGGTACAATAAGGTATGCGTCCTCATAAGAATGTAGTTATCCTTTGTTGCAACCTAGGCCAATACATATACCTCTAGAAGTTGGCCACTGTCTTCCATACACCAAAATTCTTTGCAACCTTGGATATGTGAGCCTCTCTAATTTGCTGCAATCACTCACCTTTAGGAACACATAACATATCTAACCTATATTGTAACCCATTTTGGACATGGAAATCAACTACGTTGTCACCTTCATGCACATGACTCTAGATCTACAACTATTGAGTCATCTCCTTGAAGTTCTCATCCTATGTATATGCCTCTCTGTAAGCATCATGGGTTAAAGGCTCCATGTGCACAAGTGTTCCCAAATCTATGATATTCGGTGAGGGTGGCCTTGAAAGTATGTTGAACAAATCATTTATGTTTCCCTTCTTGTACTTAATCACTAAATGAAACTATTGTAGAAACCCCATACACTTGTAATATATGGTTTGTTGTATCTTACTTTGCACTTGCAGGCATTATAGTGGCTAGTGATCAATGTGGATTATGATATCCTTTGCCATCAAATAGTGTTTCCACTTTTTCACAACTTGCACCAGGGAACAGAGATCCTTATGGTAGGTAGGGTAGTTGACAAATTCCCTATGAAATGCTTTAGAATGATGGTATATAGGCATTCCTCCCTACATCAATACGACTCCCATAACATACCCATCTACATTTTTCTCCACTTTGAAAGGTTGTTTCAAGTTTAGTAATTCCAGAACAAGTGCTTGATTGATATTCTCCTTTAACTCCTCAAAGGCCCCATGCTAACCATTTCTTCATTGGAAACTCTTACCCTCATTGTGATAGCGTGAAGTGGTGTTACTACTATTGAAAATGATGCTATGGGTATCCTCAAGTAATGTGTTGCTCCAACAAAACTCCTGACCTCATAAACATTAGTAGGAATTTTCCATGTCATGACAGCATCCATCTTTGCAAGATCTATCTTCATATCCCCCACACCTATCACATATCCTAGAAACACCAAAGAATGTTGTGCAAGCTCACACTTCTTGAGAATTACCAGCAACTAGTGTTTATTTAATGTCTCTACATCAAATGTGATATGTGTTGCTCCCATGTAGCATTCTATACTAGTATATTGTCTAAATAAAAGATAACAAATGAATACATAGAAGGACGCAATATATCATTCATTAACTTCATATAGGTAGTTGGTGCATTGCATAGGCCAAATGGCATGCCTAACTAGTCATGTAAACCTTGCTTGGTTTTGAAGGTTATCTTCAAGGTATCTTCTTCTCTTGCCTGAACCGGGTGATATCTTGACTTCAAATCCAGCTTGGTGATATCCTTTATTTAAGCATACTTTTTTTTAATGTTGGGTAATCAATGCACACCACCAAGTCCCATCCTTATCTAACACAATGATGATGGGTGACACACATGGTGAAATACTTGGTCAAACGACACCTTATTATAATAGTTGTTTCAATTTCTTCTTCACCTCATTTCATCTATAACAGAATATTTGTGCAACCTAATATTTCGCAATGGAGAGTCTAGAAATAGTTGTATCTCATTATACACTTCCCCCTTGCGTGGTAGCCCTTTAGGCTCCTAAAACGCACTCTCGTATTCCTGCAACAACTCTTCCACTTGACTTTTTTTGTTGCTTAGTGCACCTCTCCAAGGATGAATTAGCTCTCAATGACTCTTCTATAGACTAATTTCCTATTAAAAATAACAAAACATATTTCTTTCTAAAACTAATCAGCTTTTTGTCTTGGTAAGCACTTACAAGTGAGATATTTGACTTGCACTTGTATGCATTGATGACGAAGGATTTTTCATCCTTGATGAGGAGGTAATGGTTGGATCTCTACATGAATATCACATCTCGCATGTACATATAGGGACTTCCAAACACAACACCACATACATCTAGTGAAACTACATCCAATTCTACTTCATCAATAAAGTTAGCACTAATAGAAAAATTGATTTGCATTGTTTGGTTACCTTTATCTCTACCTCCTTGTTGACCCATCCCAATGGATATGGGATAGGATGGTCACGTGTCTCCAATCCTAGTTTCTTGTCTAGATTTGCTGCTATGATATTTTCTTATGATCCCAAGTTGATTAGAGCATCAATTTTCATCTTCTTGACATGTATCTTTATATGGGGGAGATCGATAATTTCTTTCTCTTCCTGTTGATGAAGGCTAATAAAATTTACCCCCTTCTATGCTCATGTACATAAAATCTTCTCATCCACATCTAAAATACTTTTCACCTAGTTTCTCAAATCATTGGCCATGAGATTTTTCTTCTTAGCACCTTTCTTTATGTTCTTCAAGTTTATCTTTGGATGCAAATTCCAGTACTTTTCCTCTACATGACCATCAATTTTACAATTCTTGTTGGGCTCTTTGCAATATTGTGTTATGGTTGTTTTCCTTTTACCTTTTCCCCATTTCTACTTCATATTCCCCTCCTTGGAAGCTTCTTGGTTCTCCTTCTGCTTACATCCACTTGATTTCCCTTTATTTTGGCCCATGTTCTCTAGCTATTGTGCATGTATACAAGCCTCATCCATTGTTATGGGTTTGAAAAACATCACTTACTTTTGCAAATGGCTATGTAGACTCCCTACATACTTGAGGAGTATGTTTGGTTTCTTTGGGGAGATACATAGCATTATGGCCATGTTTCTAAATTCTATCAGTGTACTCCTATACACTTTGCCCATGTGTTTGCTTGAAGTAATGCCACTAAATCCACTAGTCTCGATTTACATATTCGATAGGGTAAAAATGACTTTATGAGAGCTTTTAAATCTTCCCACTTAGTCACCGAGGATCCCCCTTAAAAATTAGGGTCTTTGTGTGACTTTGCCACTATGTTAGGATATGGACCTCTAGTTTCAGGCAAGTAAACATCATTTTCTATTCTTCTTGTTGTCGCTTTTACTAGCACCTATAGCAAAAGTGCTTCAGGAGATATAAAAGCTTCCTAGAGACAACCTCGGGTTGAAGGGGGAGACCAATTCCTAGGACATCTTAAAGAGTGCTTGACATATTTATATTAAAGACTTGCAACACTTCAGTTTGTCACAAATAAAACAAATGGGTTTGATTTAGAACCATTCATAAAGGTATAATATATGAAGTAGCTTATACGCAGGAGTACTCGGGAAATAATCTTCAACTCACAGGTGGCCAAATTAGAATAGGAATATGCAGCGATTTAATTGTTGAAACATAGGTAATGGGATAAACAGTAGAAGAGGAGTCCATCATATAAATCTTATGGTCTAATAATTATATATATCAAGACTCAGAGAGAAACTAGTGAGATAGAGTGTTGTGAAATGCTAAGATGCATGCAGCATTTTTTAAAGACTCAATTTCCATCATGAAACATGCATTATCCATCAATGTTTTGATTTAAATGAATCTGCATCTGAAGGGAAGTACAGCTAGCTGCTACTTAACATGAAAGCTGTGAAGAATTTTAAACATATATGAAGAAATAAAGAGAGAATAACATATGACAAATATAATAAGTTGGAATCACCTGGAACTTTTTATTAATCTCTTGAATAAAACCAACATACAACAAGCTTCAGACTGGCCTTTAGTAAAATAGGAAAACGTCCCATAAGAGTGAATCATTTCCAAAAAATTATGAGCCTTTCTTAACTATTTCTTCCCTCATTTTATAAGGAGATGGAGAGATTTAAAATCAGTTACATAAATATCTTAGTCCTGAGCATCCAGCCATCTGCTTGACTAGTTGTCTCAGCATGTAGGCTCTATCACCTCAAATTATTACAATAGAAATATGCCTTTATTTAAAATAAAATAACAAAAACATTCAAAATCAACAAAACATAATTAACATGTGAAACTGAAATGATGGTCCTGTAAAAATATATCCACGTCACTTCTTTAGCCAGCCTCTAGTCCAACCACATTTCTGTCACATTATGCCTCATACTTTCTCAGTCATTTCCCTGTAGCTTTCAGTCTTAACAGCTTCAATTCTTCACTTACAGGAACTAGGAGTGACCACCCATGACGGCCAGAACATACCCTTTGAAAGGTTATATAGCTGTATCGGAGCTCAGAGATCAAGGGTTTTAAACTGAATAGGATTCATAAAGATGTGATTGCCAATATCCTTTGGCCCCTTTTGCCTTAGTCCCAGGAGCTTAGGTGAAAATTGCATGGTAGAAACCTGGGAACTCAAGACCTAAGCCTTCAGGAGCTAAAATCCCTTTAGTTCGGACAAGGACTGATTCTTTGATATATTGCATTGTAATCAGTCCCAATGCATAATACATAGGACCATACTACATATGCACTTAGGCCCCTTTTACAATATCAAAGCTTGAAGATTAGGGATTTCTAATCATTGCCTCTGGTTTCACCCTCAGAAAGCTTGTAATTGTGACATGCGACATGGTTTGGTCCATGTGAAAAGAGGATAAGGGAGGGCCAACGCTTATAGAAACCTTTATTAACCGTCCGCCCAATCATTGATCAATATGTGTAAAACACACATATTTATGATGCCCACCTCTTTCCACCTGTCTACATCACGTTTGGGGACATGATATTGGATGTTTCCCCAATGTGTTCCTTTGTAAAACGTCAATTACATGTTGCTCCATTGTTGCGATTGTTGATGCGTGATCACCCCATTACGCTCATCCCCGCCTTCGGTTCTTCAAACTGTCTATGATTGTGGGCCAGTCCCCACATCGTAGCTCCTTAATCGGAGAATGATAATCAAGAGATGTAACTTGATGTAGCGACATTGCCTAACTTCCGATTTTCGATCTATGAGCTTACGTCATCCTTTGCCACAAGTCACCTCATGAGTAGTGACATTTTTCACCTTCTTTTGGCCCCTTATGACCCCTCAAAATGTTGAATTTGCATGCCATGTGCCTGTCATATTGCCACGTTGTTTCGGGTGAAAGCACCCTAGGGCTTTGGGTTAGAACACCAACAGAGCAGAAGAAAACTACAAGAAGAAATACTCATACAACTCAGGCAAGATGCTTATATTATCAAACTACGTAAGAGTGACTATACCTAGATTTCCTTCATTCGAGTAGGTCTCACAGGGTTCAGATCCTCTGCAACTCCCAATATTCTTCAAACCTGAAAATCATTCAATTCGAACATACATAGCAATATAGAAGTAAAGCATATTCTCGAAATTGACTTTATATCATATAAACAAATGATTGATCATACATCAAAACGACATTCATATATGAATTAAAACATAATTCTATGCATAAACATAGTTAATTTCGGAAACAAGACAGCATTTCTTTTATTGCAGTAAGCTATAAATAACATGGAGAGAATTCACCTGAGTCTTCTTTTGGCTCCAAGAGGAACCGTCCTCTTGATTCGTCCTATCCCAGCCTTTAAAAATCTTCTTCCATCACCAACACCATGATATTTCAAGCGAAAGGAAGGATATCTATAATCAAGGAAACAAGGATTTCCTGAAGCTTGGGGAAGTGCATGAGGCACAGGGATTCATCAAACTCAGTCAGGGATAATCTCAGTACAATGACTCTATCTCTTCTCCTCCTTAATTCCTTTCCATAGAGGTCTATTTATACCTCTCCGAATTAGTTTTTTAGTTTGGAAATAGTTGGGAAACAGTTGGGCCACAGGAAATAGGAGGTAATCAACAGGTAAAACCCATGAAATATGCCCATAATTAAGGAAATTTAATTATTTTAAGTGTTTTAATACATATACACGGGTTGGGTATTGACTGACCTACGTGTACACGCTTTTAGCTCAGGGAAAAGTATCATATAGGGAATAAAACACTGTTTTTTACATATTTGGACCAAGTCTGGAAGGAGGGGTTTCCCTAGGCCATAAACAAAGCATCAAATATACCAAGAGTGGTAAATGGTGCTATAACAGATGCCCCCTAATAAATGAGGTCATAAGGGGTACATGATGGCCGAAATGTATTAAGTGTATGGAAAGAATCATGCCGAGACTGAGAAGGACTTCACCATAATTCATCCTGCCAAGCCATCAAAAGAGATCAGAAATAAATTGTTGTCTAAGGCAGGCATACCCATGCTCAGAGAAAGTAAAGCATGTCCACATATCAAGTACAAGTAGATCCAATATGTATACTAGTGTAGAGGAACTGAAAGTACATAATGGATCATCTTATTGTGATTGAAAAAGTACATGTCTGAATATCACATATAAGAAGATGATCAATGATGATGAAGGATGAAGCTGATCACTGATGTCAAAAACTGATCCCAGTAGTACCAAATGAACATAATGGAATAAAATGATACCACATCGCAACTCGGATGCCAGCATATAAGATGTCACTATGAAAAACTGCAACATACAAGGTGGATGGTGTTAACTAGCAGCAACAGGAGCAACTGACAAGTGAACCAAAAGATGTTGATGCAACCAGAGGTCTTCACCGACCCCCATGGTACATTTCTACATAATGGGAATGAATTATCTGAGGTCGACCATTTGAGAAACCGTTTGATTACTCGTCATTGATGTATATAGTTAACAAACGCGAGACTACTCACCGATAATGATAATGAGAGTCAAGTTGCCCAGTACAATCTAACAAGTGCGAATGAATGAGATGAAGTTGAACACTTGAAAGAATCTATCAATCAGGAGACAATGATGGTTTCCCACTATCGATAGTGAAGCAATCTACCACTAATGATTGCAAACCCTAAGGTACTACAAAAAGGACTGTAGATCTTTTTCCCAGAGTAAATGAGTTGTAGTTGATAGTAAAAGATCTGCTAGAAGGAAGGCATTAAGGAATCCTTCATCAATCTAGTGTGAATGTAACCATAGGCCAATAATGTGGAAGGAATAATATGAAAAAGATGGCGTAACCCAATCAAAGCATGTTTCCAGCATACACAAGATGTAGTTAGCACAGGATAGAAATCCTCTAAACCAACCAATAATGAAAGCTGACATAGAGGTGAGGAATCCACCAATAGGGTCAAATGCAAACCAAGGTACTGCACGAATCCTAATGTGTGATAATGAAAGCTGATGTCGAACACAAGGGAAACCACTAAGTCAAAGACCCATGATACTGATTGATGTTGAGCACAAGGTGACCTATCAATAATGAAAATAGAGCCAAGGTGCGGCTCTAGGTCTGCCCTCAGAGCAATTTGTCATAGTCGATAAGGACAAGACCCACTAGCAAGAAATCAATGGAGACCTTCTCAAACCAGCATGAGCAAAGGAACAATATAACTTATGTGATGACAAACATGACACTGACAACCAGCGATGGCCAACTAAGAAATAGGTCAAGAGACACCGCAGAGAGGCCGACTCAAGTTTACTTCCCTTGAACAAAAGCACGACTCAATGATGACTATATGGCAGCATATGATAACTTTGTATAAGTTTGTCATGCAAAAGGCATAAGAAAACTCTCGATATGATTTGAAGAGATAACCAATCAGAGGAGTACTAACTCAATAACAAGGTTAAGGCACTCCTAAGTCAAACTAAATCCCATCCCAATGGAGGAGAGACTTTCTTTTGAATGCTTTGTTCAAGGGTGACATGACTGATTCTAGCTGCCAACAAAATATGGAAATGTCATCTCATTCCCGCTCTTTTTGGAATATATAATTTTTTTGTCTTTTTCTTTAAGCTAGAAAAAGAATAAAAGAATGTTATAGTACAGTGGAAAGAACGAGTGTCAGAGAAATAGATGATCTAGTTCCTGGAAGGGGAACATTCGTATGTTCAATGCAGGGAGGCAAAACTGGTCAAGGACACTCAAAGGGATGCTCTTTCCATGGGTAAAAGGATGCGTCAAGTTGTAGAAGCTAAGTGATTGCATGGTTGACTTTGCAGAAAACATGGTCAAATAAGTGGCTTTAAACACGAGTCCAAGTGAAGCCGGCTCAAGGCCAAAAGGTGTAGATGGTCAAAATGCAATGCAGCAGTACAACTCAATACAAAGGAGCCTCTAGGGTATAAGGCCAGAAATTAGCACGGAAGAAAGGAGAATGTGTCTTCAACGCATCAATCATGGCAAGACTAAAGAGGACTCCCGAGCCTACTTAGTATAACAACATGGGAAACCAATGTCAGCGAGGTTCTAACTAAGATACCCATGTAAAGGATGGCTCTACCATCACATCATGCTTTAAAATTGGCGAGTGAAAATGGGTTCTAACCAAGATATGATGGGGTCGACCCTACGGCTAATGTATTGCTGAATGGAGGCTAGTATGCAAGAAGAAGCAGAAAATGGTTTTCCCTAACCTAATTTCCAGTGAGAGAATGATACCTTCCATGACGGGTCAGCGGTCATGGGACCGAAACAACATCCCGAAGAAGTCTCCAAAATTTCCTTTAAAAACAACCCACTCTCGACAATCCAAGCCCACAGGTCAAAAAATCCATGAGACAAAAATCACTTTTTGAAAAAATATTTTGCGATTTCAAAGTTATATAATGACTTTTGGACTCACAGTTTTTCCATTTCTGTTTGGAGCAAAGAGTTGTGGAGCAAAATCAAGCAAGCTTTCCTCTAAACAATTAGACCGTTCAAATCACCCCAAAGTCTCCAGATAATCCTCAAATCATACTTGTAATGTTTTATGATATTTTTAGAAGTTTTTTTCAAAGTTTTGACCGTGGAAAACTATGTCCAAAATTTCAATTCTGCATACATGCAGTTTGGATGTGAGCAACCCGCGTATACGATGGCCCTACACGCGACTGTGTGTAAAGGGAACCCGCATGTACACGAGTTAAAGTTTTAACATATAAACTAACTGTTGAAACTTCAATTTTTTGCAGGATGACTATCACTTTGAGGGAAAGAGAGCATACCACTATAGATAATGAGGTAATGAATGACCAAAATGCATTGGATGCTCTGAGAGACTATGGCTTACTCAAATTCTTCAAAATTTCAAATATGAAAGCCAATATGCGCTTGCTAGAACTTTTGATCCACTACTGGAACGCAGAGGATGACGCTTTCATGATCGATCAAATGCCTCTACAGATTGAGGTCGAAGATATCTATTTTATTACCAATCTCTCCTGAAGAGGGGAGGTTGTGCATTCGGCAGGCAGGATGAGAGGTAGTCTTTCAGTGGAAGACTATGTCCATATATATTGTCCTAGACATCCAGAGAAGATTGAAAGTCAAATTCCAATCAAACATGTGGAAAGTTTACCCTTGAGGATTTTTCTATTTACCATTGCACGGGTAAATGGGTCAGCTTCCTTGCATCAGGCATCACAAGTATCTATGAGCCTGGCAGTGGAATGGCTTACCACAGTATTTGACTGGTGCATGCCTCTTCTAACTAACATGAAGAGTCAATTGACCTCTATACAAAAGGGTCAAACGAAGAATTTTGGATATGGGACCATCTCGTGTTCATTCTTCTTCGAGAAGGTACCTGGGCTACGTCCCAAAGTATCAATTTCCATCAGCAACCCTATAGATCCACGAATGGGTAGATGGGTGAACTTGATGAAGCGCCTTGGGGGCGATGACATGCCTAGAATGACCTTTGATGATGAGTTTTTCACCTGGTGGGATCAACATATCGTCGCGATCAATGACTACCCATATGTCGGCATGGATTTCCGAGGAGATCCAGACTTAGTGTTACCACCAAATACGGCATGGGGAGACATTGGTAACAATTTTTTAAGCTTTTGTGAATTTTCTAATATTTTTTTGATTTTTTAATATGAAATGAACTTAGAAAATATTTTTGATGAGACAAAATATAATGATCATGTTCCAGATGTGGGTCCAGTGAGACCTGATGGATTTCCGAGGCACAGGCATCACGGAAGAGGGGCTGAAGAGGCGGCAACCGAGACAGAGAGATTCCTTTATGCTGCTTAGAGAAACTTGGTGAGACTAACTCACCAGTTACCTATGATAGTTGTAGAGGATTTTCCTGAGGAGATGCAACGCCATGTGGTAGGGGTACCATGGGAATGGATCCGGATACTTCGGTGTGTAGCCAACACTATGGTTAACTTTTTAGCCGCTCATCCTGAGCCAGGTCGATAGGTATATCTATGTATGAATGGACATGATTATGGGCATAAGCCCAGATTTTGAGGGCATCCTATCCCAATTTTGTATATTATTTTTTGAACACTCCATCTATATACAAGCGATTTTATGATATATATATACAGATTCGATTTTTTTATGTTATTTAATTTATGAATGATTAATGTGCCAATCTAATGCTTGATTAGCAATAGAGTCTGCTAATGAATTCTCAAATCTTGGAATGTGAACATATGTAATATAATAAATGATCATTGCAACACTCTCACTCTCAAAAATTGGCGATATAAATAAGGATCACAAACTCGATAAGTGTTATTTAACTGCGACACCACCAGTTGTGAGTCTAGATAAAATACCAACGAATCAATCCCATAAGATATTACTTCGGATAGTAAATTAAGAACAGCGATATATTCATCAATGTTTTTCAAAGCAGGGCCACATACTCCCCTCGACACCATCAATTGGCCAGATGGATAATAAATCACCCAAGCCGCGAAAGCAAGATTCTGAGTGTGCCGACTTGCACCATCGGCAAATCCGAAATATATCGAATCATCCATCAATACTTTCCAAAGCAGATCAAAAAATGTTGATATGACAAAATTCCAAACAAATATGTGCAAAGATATAATATATACAAACAAACAATTGCTTGGCCGAAGCCTAAGAAAAATACTTCTTAAGGTAGAGCCCATTTCTGAGCTCTGCCAGTAGGTTCCCTTCAAAATCAATTAATCCATAAGCCCCTTTTTCCAAAACATGCTTGATTATAAAGGGACCATACCACATAGATTTGAACTTGCCTGTCCCTGGGGCATCTTTGTCTTGGTCATAGACTAAGACAAGGTCACCTTCAGAAAAAACCTAAGGACAGACAACTTTGTCATATTGAGTTTTAATCCTCTTCTTATGGGCTTCGTCTTTTATGGCCGCATCTCGATGCTGCTCATCAAGATGTTCCAAATGTACGAGGCGTTCTTCAAGACTAGATGTCTCAGGAAGAAGTTCTACAGCTAGCTTGAGGGACGGAATTTCACATTTGATAGGGAAGATAGATTCCAACCCGTAAACTAGTTGAAAAGGAGTAAAACTAGTGGCGTTCTTAACTGAGGTTCGATATGCCCAGAGCGTCGGGTACAACATGATGTGTCAATTGGATCTAGCTTTATCAATATGCCACATCATACGCCACATCGATTTATCATGACCAATGATATTGATGGGCCTCTAAATTAGACATAAATTAAGGCCCATGCCTCTAAATTAAGACATAAATTAAGGCTCATCTAACCATCCTTCAACACATTAAACATATCTTTTTGCATTAGATAATGTATTTTTAAATTTAATATGTTCATTAGGAAGGGTTATGGATAAATACATATTTATGCCTGATATTATTTATTTTGTGGAATACCATGAGAATATTGGGCAGATTATGAAGACTGGGAGGAGGAGATAATTTAGGGACTTGCTCCATACTATAGGAGGATCAATATTAAATAATAAATCAACAATATATTCTTAAATTATGGCACAGATCGTGGAGCTCCAATGATTGAGAAAATCTAGGAATATGTTCCCTTCCATTTAATGCATATTCCTAGTATTGGGAACCAGGTCCACTAATCAAGGGATTTTGGTGGGTTGCGTGCAGCCCGCCTCCCCACCCACGCCCACGACCAACCCTGCTCGGGGATGGCCGGATGATTCCTGGGCTTCCTTGTTTCATGGGGAATGATTCCTAATCATTTTTTATAAGTACCAAATCGAATTTGCCTCTAGGGGTAGATTTTTCTTAGTCGTCTTGTGGAGAGAACTCGTATTTTTGCAGCTCTATTGTCATTTCTTGCAGGGATGTAATTGTATTGATGGAAATAATGAAGATTGGTGCCTTGTTAAGCTTCTAAATATTGGTCTCCTCTATAGGACTCTGCTTTTCCTTGGGCTTGGCCATCCCAGGAGCCTCAAAGCCCTTTTGTATCATTTACTTTTCACTTCTTATTCACATGTGTCTCTTGTTCTTATCGTTTTTCTATTTCTACATTTAGTATTAATGATTTTTTGTTGTAGGATTAGGTTAAATGGTTGAAGTAAGTTATTTTTCAGGATCAAAAGCATTTTTTCATCATTGGGATAGCTTTGGAAGCTCATAGTAATCATTGAGCTACTTGAATTAGTTTTCTTATTCCCAAATCTAGATTTCCATAAGTCCTTTGTGGCAAATAATAGTAAATTTCTACTATTTTTTAGAGCGTGCTAAAGAGTTTCAATTGAGTTGATTCCACTTGCATTAGATCAAAAAAAATTCTAGTTAATAGCAAAAAATACCTCCATTTCATTTGCACTTAATTAGGTTATGCATTTGATAGATTTACTAGCTCATTATTTCTTGAATTTCTAGATTTTAGACTAGTAATTTTCTGCCATTTATTAGCATGGGTTAGCAGAGGTATTTTTGAGTGATTAAACTTGGAATGGAGACCTAATACATCCTAGTCAATAAATAAAAAAATTCCCATCCAATTTGGATTTGATTTGGTTAGTTATTCGGTGAATTATAACTCCATATAGCAAATTTGTTGTTTCCTATAGTAAGCTACAGGAAACCTTGTAGCAACCTTCCAGCATGTATATACTTGCCCAGATTCGCTCAAGAAGCTTGGTTATGATCCGTTAGGGTTGAATCAAGACCCCTAGGCTCTAAATCAATTATTAGGGAAGACTAAAGACCACTTAGGACTTGCCTCTTTACCCATGCAAAACATTTCAACGAATTGGGTTAATGGACAAATTTATGAATTGGATAATACAATGATGATTTTCTTGTTTGCCACATCCAATGAACTCTGTTGATGGATCTAAACTCTTTGAAATGTAATGGTTGACATTTATCTTTACTTTATGCAATTAGAATATGTTTATTTCCTTGTATTTTCTTTCTTGCAATAGGTTAAGGTTTCCATTTCAAGCATTTCATTTTTTGCAATTAGTTTAGGTTCTAATTTTATTACATTCACTCCATTACATCATGACATCAAAGGAAGGACACATTGTATGCTACACATATAGTGTCGATACCTCTTAGGTTTGTATGAACCTTGGGTTGATAATTTAAGTTGTTAGCCTTGGGATTTGCAGCATTCTTGTTGCAATACTGAGGCTCATCACTTGGCGCCATTGCCGGGGAGGTGTCAAAGTATGCATTATTTTCTTTCCTAGTTGATTCATTTCTTTTACTTTCTGCATAAACAAAAACAAAAAACAAAAAACAAAAAAAAAATTGTTAGGCATATTTCATTTCAAAACAGAAAATTGCATTGCATTAGCATTCTTATTCAAAAAAAAAAAAAACTTCTCCAACACCAACCCCCATTTGATCATGTGGTGTAGTAAGAACCACATCACCATTCATTTTTGCAGGTAGAAGAAGAAGAGGTGCCAAAGAAGGAAGATGAAAAGGATGGAAATGATGACACTGAAGAAGATCCTATTGGATTTCCCATTCAAGATACTAATGTCAGTGTGCACATGAAGAACATCCCTCCATATTTTCTTTCAAAATTTCATGGTCTAAGGTCAGAGGGTCTGGAAACCTTTCTCTTTGAATTTGAAATCCTTTGTAGATCTTATGGTTACTTATTAAACACTCAAAAATTGAGATTGTTTCAGAAAACATTGAAGGATAGAGCTCTTATATGGTTCATTAGTTTAGGGACTAATCCACTAAGATCATGGAGTGAGATGCAAAATATATTTCTAGAAAAATATAAAGATCATGACCTTAAAGAAGAAATATTTAGAATGAATCAAAAATAATATGAGAGTCTAGAGGATCTAATAGAGAGGTTCATGTATAATGTTAAGAGGGAAAAACTACATCATTTAGGATCTGACACACTAAAAACCCTCTTACTTAGAACAATTAGGGATGAGTGGATTGATCTCCTTGATCTCATGAGTAAAGGTTATGTATACCAATAATCATTTGGAGAGATTTGTGAAACATGCAAACACATATCAAGAGGAAGGGAAAGAGTAAGTCAATCAGCATCAAGATCGGTAAGTCAACCTAAACTTGGAAATTTGCTTCATAACTTTAAAACAAAAAATCTTAGCAATCTAAGTGAACAAATAAAAATTTTAAGAATACAAAATGAGAAAAAAGAAGTAGTTGATATTTGTGTTGTCCATGCAAATTCACATTATGTTAAATATTTCCCCTCATTACCAAGGTTGAAGGAAGTTTACCAAGAGGAAAATGGAGCAAATCAATTGCCAATGCAGCTATGTTATGTATTTCCAAGAGGACCATGGCAGACTATTCAACCTGATATGATACAAGAGTCTAATTCACAATTTCAAGCTTATGCACATCCATCTCAAAGTAATTGTAACACACCCTTTCCTTGGCAACCTTGGTCATCTCAACCCCAAAACAAATCTTAGCAACAAAGTTGTCAAGGAACTTATGGGAACCATCCACAATATCCTCAATATCCTTCGTACCAACTCCATGTTATCCATACCATTCACCTCCACCAAAACCACAACCCCAACCACATCCATCTCAAATATTCACTCTCACTCAACTACCTGTACCACCATTTCTGAACCCACACAATGGAGTAGCTCAGCCACTTACAATGTTGAGGTACACCACTTCTAAACTTCTCCTCTTAATCTAAATAGTATTCATCTTAGCTCAGGAAGAGTATCATAAAAAAGAGATTTTCTTGATATCATTGAAGGAAAACATGCAGAAAAAGAAGATTCAAATGAGAAGACCAAAGAATCATGGGATGCACTTGATTAAGTGCAGACATCAGAATCAGAGATTGGGAAAGTACCCTCATTTTTAGCATCAGATCCTCTATGTGTTCAAGAGAATAATCATCAAAAAGAAGAAGATATATATTTCATGGAAGAAGAAGACATCCAAGATGATCTAAATTAGCAACAGGACCATACTGAAATATGGTTCTAACAAAGTGTCAAGTTGCAGCAACCCACTCTTCTTCAACAATTCCTCATCTCAACTCAATCAAAGAAGTTGGTCTCTCATATTCAAGAACATGTCAAAGCATATATTTCAAGCCTACATATCAGTTTATATGTCATCTTGATGTGCACTTGGCTCCATTGGAAGTATTCCTAAACTTGAAAATGATTTTGTTTTTTTCAAGTAGAGTAGGATACGAAAAGAAATAAACATGTAGAGTAGGATACGAAAAGAAATAAAAATGAAAAATAAGAGAAAAAAATAAAATCTCAGGTGAAAACCTCCTTTGAGGCACCTGAGATTGGCTCATTGATTAAAAACCTCCATGAATGGGTTGGAAAAAGAGAAAAAAGATAAAAATAAAACATCCTAGGTGAAAACCTCCTTTGAGGCGCATAGGCAAACCTACTAGTTGAAAACCTTATTGAGGCAGCTAGTAGGCCTAGAAGAAAAAAATAAAAAGAAAAAGAAATCTTTGCTCCATGTATCTCTATGATGAATGTAGGTGCTCTCCAACATCTGCAAGCAACAAAAACAAGTTGGCACCAAAGAAAAGAAAAAAACTGGTCAAAATTCTAGTCAAAGGAAGTCAAACTTGGACTTTCTCCTCCTTTGCTCAGATGCTTCAGAAGGGCCAAGGCCATGCCAACCCATCACCCTCATCTATTTCCACCATCCAACCATAATTCCCAAGCTTTTCCCATTCATTTTTCTTGTTTCCCTAAAAATACTACAGGAATGCTGTGTTTTACTACATGAAATAGAAATACATAGAGGATAAATTTTTTTGTCATATCTCGAAAACCATGCATCCATTTTCCAATTTGTTTCAAGTGGATATGAATATGGATGATGGTAACATGATCAAGCGATTTCAGTAAATTCTAGTGCATTGTTTTCGAGAAATCGACCTCCATCACCTACAACCATTTTTTTTATTTTCTCAATATTTGTGCATCCAATTAAAATGTTGTTTTGTGGGGAGATGCATATGGATGATGGTAACATGCCCAAGCCATTTCAGCAAATTCTAGTGCATGGTTTCCAAGAAATCAACCTTCATCAACTTCAACCATTTTTAATTGTTCTCAAGACTCGTGCATCCATTGGCCAAACCTTTTTTATGGGGAGGTGCATAAGGATGATGACAACATGCTCAAAAAATTGCAAGTCAATCCATTATATCGTTTGGGAGATATGGACAAAACAAGGCTACTAAAGGGTTTCCTGTAGTACTAAAGGAGTCCTGGTTTACTACAGGAAACAGGCTAAAATCTATAGGAAGGTATGGAAGGTGAAATAAAGTGTGGGAAAGGTGCCTAATGGTGGAATAAGTTATAGGGAAGGTGAACATCACCCATGGCCAAGTCGAGCACTCCAAGAAGGCCGGATTTGACTAAGATAGCTTGCTCATGGTAACTAGAAGATAGAGGTTTAAAATCACCAAGCTATGAAGACATGTGCAGAAGCAAACAAAGGAAATTATCACCTCCACAGGACCACGAATCAATCACCAACTCAGCAACAGCATGCATGTCTCTCCAACAATCATCAAGTAGGTACAGGTATGCAATATTCTTGACGTCTTCTCTTGACCATATTATAGTTAGAAAATTGTTTTCAATGCATGAGAGATGAGGCTTTATAAGCTAAGGATGGGACAGCAGTCTCGACCACCTTCAACTAGTTAATTGCAGCTCACTCCTTTACTCATGCAATGTGGAAAAGCCAAATTAGGAAGGGTGATGATTTCGAAGAATTGGGACAACAATTAAAAGAAGAAATTTCTACAAAGGCCAAGTCACCACAACACTCCAAGCCCTCCATCCACTTCATATCCACTATCTATCCATCATTCATCCATCCAATTCCATAAGAAAAAAAATAATATTTTTCAAGAACAAACTCTACACTCTGTCTCACCCTGAAAATTTCTTGAAAAAACACATAGAGCACGTCTTCTCCATTTTCACAAGCCCACACTTCTCCCTCTGAGCCCTAGCATCATCCTCCAAACCCTCTACATCAATTCTCATCACTCCCATATAGTTAGAAGACCTTGAAAGAGGAGGAATGACTGTTATAGAAAGGCAAAATGCTGCTACAAGAAGGAAGATAGGAACAAATTATGCTAAAACCCAAAATGGCAGTGCATAAGAGAGACTTAATCAAAACAGAGAACTCCAAATCCATTAGGGAATCATCTAGGCCACAAAAGAGAAGAAGAAGGCATTCACCATCAAAATAGAACTCAAGCTACAATGATGAAAAGAGGCTTTCCAAGAGGTCTCTAATCTCTTTCTAGATTTTTTCCAAGGCCTAAAAGATGTTATAGAAATGGGAGAAAGGCATGGAAGTCAATTCGATGGTGTACCCTAGGCTCAGACTATCATTTCTACTCAAAACAGGTTTAAACAGGGTTTCATGTAGTACTACAGGAACTAATACAGGGTTTCTTATAGTACTACAGGAACTACTACAAGGTTTCCTGTAGTTACTACATGAATTACAACAAGATGTCCTAGTTCTCATCTAACAGTGTTTTGAAGGTTTCAGAGGTGTCCAATTGGTGGAAAAAGGTAGTAGAAGGTTGGAAAATGATGTGGAAGACCTTGCCAAAGTGAAAAATATTCAAGAACCATCTTGAATAAGGGGAAGAAGGCAAGCTAATGGTCTCAAGAAACACTGTGATTTTTTCTACGCACAAACAATTTTGGAAAAATGAGTCAAAATGGAATGAATATTTCAAGGGAGAGGATATTAATGAAATGGATCTACAAGCCAATAGAGTTCACTCGCAAAGAAGAAATTTATGTTTTTGCTTGAAAGACTATTAAACAATCATGAAAAGAACAAGTACATTTTTGTGCTTGTCCTTGCAGAACTTACAACCAAAATTATTAAGAGAAAGGACTCAGGAATGCACAATAGAGAGGCCACCACGGCCATGAATGAGGCACAATGAGGTCACTAAGTTACTCAAAGTATGAGCAACACTTTCAACAGGGTGTATGATGGGCTTCTAAATTAGACATAAATTAAAGCCCATGCAGCTAAATTAAGACGTAAATTAAGTTCCATCTGACCATCCTTCAGCACGTTAAACCTCTTTTTTTGCATTAGATAATGTATTTTTAACTTTAATATGTTCATTAGGAAGGGCTTTGAATGATTGCATATTTTTGCCTAATATTATTTATTTTTGTGGAATATTGTGAGAATATTGGGCAGATTATGATGATTTAGAGGAGGAAATAATTGAGGGACTCTCTCCATACTATAGGAGGATCAATATTAAATAATAAATCAACAAGATATTCTGAAATTATGGCATAGATTATGGAGCTCCAATGATTGAAAAAATCTAGGAATGTGTTCCCTGTCATTTAATGGAGATTCTTATTATTGGGAACCAAATCCACTAATCAAGGGATTTTTGTGGGGAAAGTTTCCTCCTTTCGTGGGGAATGATTCATAATCATTTTGTATAAGTACCAAGTCGAATTTGCCTCTAGGGGTAGATTTTTCTTAGTCTTATTGTGGAGAGAACTCGTATTTTTGCAACTCTACTGTCATTTGTTGCAAGGATGTAATTGTATTGATGGAAATAACGAATATTGGTGTCTTATTCAACTTCTAAATCTTGGTCTCTTCTATAGGACTCCGATTTTCCTTGGGCTTGGCCATCTTAGGAGCCTTAGATCCATTTTGTATCATTTACGTTTCTTCTTTTCACTTCTTATTCACATGCATCTCTTGTTCTTGTCTTTTTTCTATTTATGCATTTAGTATTAATGATTTCTTGTTGTAGGATTGGGTTAAATGGTTGAAATAAGTTATTTTTCAGGATCACAAGCATCAATTCATCATCAGAACAACTTTGGAAGGTCATAGTAATCATTGAGCTACATGGATTAGTTTTCTTATTCCTAAATCTAGATTTCTAGAAGTCCTTTGTGGCAAATAACAGTAAATTTATGCTATTTTTTAGAGCATGCTAACAAGCTTCAATTGAGTTGATTCCACTTGAATTAGATCAAAAAAACATTCTAGTTAATAATAAAAAAAATAACTCTATTGCATTTGCACTTGATTAAGTTAGGCATTTGATAGATTTACTAGCTCACTAGTTCTCGAATTTCTAGATTTTAGACTAGTAATTTTCTTCCATTTGTTAGCATGGGTTAACAGAGGTCTTTTTGAGTGCTTCTACTTGGAATGGAGACCTAAGACATCCTAGTCAATAAAAAAAAATTTCTCATACAATTTGGATTTGATTTGATTGGTCATTTAGTGAATTATAACTCCCTATAGCAAATTTGTTGTTTCCTGTAGTAAACTACGAGAAACCCTGTAGCAACCTTCCAGCGTAAATATACTTGCCCAGATTCACTCAAGAAGCTTGGTTATGATCCCTTAGGGTTGAATCAAGACCCATATTCTCTAAGTCAATTATTAGGGAAGACTAAAGACCACTTAGGACTTTCCTCTTTACCCATGCAAAACATTTCAGTGATTTGGGTTAATGGACAAATTTATGAATTGGATAATACAATGATGATTTTCTTAATTTCCACGTCTAATGAACTCTGTTAATGGATCTAAACTCTTTGAAATGTAATGGTTGACATTTATCTTTACTTCATGCAATTAGAATAGGTTTATTTCCTTGTATTTTCTTTCTTGCAATAAGTTAAGTTTTCCATTTCGAGCATTTCATTTTTTGCAATTAGTTTAGGATTTGATTTTATTACATTCACTCCATTACATCATGACATCAAAGGAATGACACAGTATATGCTACACATAGTGTCGATACCTCTTAAGTTTTCACAAACCCCGGGTTGATAATGAAAGGTGGTAGCCTTGGGAGTTGCAGCATTCTTGTTGCAATACCGAGGCTCATCAAATATTCAACCACGTGGCCCTCTAGAGGAGAGAGAAAAGGATGGCGCTCTTCTGGTTTTGCAACTAATTTCTTTTTTTAAATGTTTCAAGGAATTCCCCCGATATTTTATACTATCAGTGTTTTTTTCCCGCAATTTCTTAATAGAGGTCACTTGAAGATCGTCGATTGCCAACTTGTGACATGCCCAACGCTATTGCGATTGGAGATCATCGATTTCACCCCAAACCTCCAATTTTTCTCTTCACTATCAGAGAGCTCTGATCTCCAATGTACCATATGTCTCTACTTTCAATCGCTGATTGCTAACTAGACACGTGGTGGATGGACACGAACTCAAACTTAGAATTTTTTCAAGTTTTCCCTTTGTGTTCTAGTTTTGAGAGGCAGAACTTCGACTTGCTCTAACTTTTGATCCAAAAGTTCATTCTGGGACTTCCACATACCGTTGGAAAGCTTGTCCATAGTAATTTCCTTTGGAGAGGGTATGATTTGGGATTTGTATACTTATATGGCTTTGAAGATGGCTTCAAGCCTCTCTACTCCTTTTCACTCTTTTTTACTGCAGGAACACTTTTTGCAGAAGGTGACAACATTGGCTCCAATAGGGGACAGGGCCTTGTTAGCAAGTGCTGAGAAGCTGCAGACTAGTAGTCTTCTATCTCTTGGGCATAGAGTCATTAGATATATATACATACATACATACATATATTTATATATATAAAGGACTGAAAGCATTGTTGATATTTTACAATGGCTCACCGGCATGTACAATGGATGAGAACTGAACCTCTTAATGATGGAAATAAAGCTTGAGGAATTGCCCATTTATAGGCAGTGCAATAATTTCACCCTCCAATTTCTCCATCATAAAAGTATTGTTTCCTTTAGTCTTAGCAACCTTGAAGGGTCCAAACCATAAGGGATCAAATTTACCATGTTTCCCTTTGTCTTCTCTTCTCGCATCCCACCTCAGAACTAGATCTCCTGGTTGGAGAGGTTTGTCTTTAGATTTCTTATAAAACAAGGATTTTATTCTTTGCTAGTAGTTGTCTAACTTGTGATTTACATGTTCTTTGATCTCCTAAAGCTCCACTAATTGATTTATCCTTCTAGTCAGGGAGTTGGGTTCTTCTTCCAAATATTATAGAATCTTAGCAACCAACATAGAAAGTTGTATAGGGAATACAACTGCTTTTCCATAGACCAACTCAAAAGGTGATTTACTTGTAGATCTTTTTGGAGTGACCCTGTTTTCCCATAGTGCAAATTTTAGTTGAGAATCCTAGTTTCGCTTGCTTTCTACAATTGTCTTCTTCATGATCCTGACCATAGTTTTGTTGGAAGACTCAGCCATCCCATTTACTTGAGGATAGTAGGTAGCAGAGTGGCCAATTGTGATGTTAAATTTTTGACAAAAGGTTCTAAATTTTGTAGACTTAAAAACTTGGGTGTTATTAGTCATAATCTTCACATGACATCCAAATCTGGCCAAGATATTCTCCTCCAAAATTTTTATTACCACGGTGTCAATTTCATTCATGGCTGGGATTACTTCTACCCACTTGGTGAAATAGTATGTGGCTGTGAGGATCCACTTGTGTTGGCTGCTAGAAGGGGGATATATCTCTCCGATAAAGTCCAATCCCCATTTCCTAAAGGGTTCTTCTACGCAAACAGGGATAAAGGGGAGTGGAGCTAATTTTTTCTTTTCAACAAGCACTTGACACTGCTCACAGGACCTCACATAAGAGTGAACATTTGTGAATAGTGTGGGCCAATAGAACCTTTCTTTCAATATATTATGCGCAATGGTATTCTAGTTGTAGTGCCCCCCACAAACACCACAATGGAACTCATCCATCACTCTTTGATTTTCTGTCTCAACCAAACACAGCAGTAGAATTCCCATTTGGTCTTTCTAGTGCAATTTCCCATTGGATATAAAGAAATTCCAGTCTTGAGCCCTTAATTCTTTGTACTTGGATTTTTCCATCTTTTCTGGGCACCTCAAAAATAGGAGATAGTGGATGACATTCTAATACCAGGCAGAGGTTTCATATTTTATATGAATCTTTTGGACTGAAGTCTTAATCATGGGTTGTGTCCCCTCTTCATCTTATTCTATTAAAAGGTTGATCCCCAAGGCCTGGCAGTTAGTCTCTGATAGGATTTTGGCCAACCCTTGTCATTTAATGAGTTTATTGGGCTTTACCTCAGTGTCATACTCTTGAAATTTTGCAATCCACTTACCCCTTTTACCATCATTGTCCCCTTGCACTAAGATGTCCTTAACAACTGATGTTGGGACATAAGCCATGATGTTTGAGTGTAAAACATAAACTCTGAAAGCCTTTAGAACTTTGACTAGAGCATATGCATTTTTTCCAATATATTATATTTCATTTCAGCATCCCACAGCACCTGGATGAAGAAATCTATAGGCTACTCATGGCCTTCCTTATTTTTCTGTAGTAACATAGCAACTATAGTATGGGTGGAGGAAAAAGAAAATATGTAAAATGGCCTTGAATAGTTCAGGTTGACTAACATTGGAGCCTCTGCAAAATCTCTCTTGATCCTTGAGAAGGATTCCTAGGAATTTGGGCTTCACTTTACTTCGTTCTCCTTCTTCAACATCTCCATAATGACTTTCATTATTTATGCATAGTTAGTCAAAAATCTCCTCAATAAATTAATCCTCCCCAAGAAGACTTGGACCTCCTTTTTATTTCATGGTAGGGAAATATGATTGATGGCCTCCACCCACTTAGGATCTATCTTTACCCCTTCTTATGCTACGATGTGCCCCAACAACTTGCCTT
Source organism: Pinus taeda (assembly GCA_000404065.3). Classification (NCBI taxonomy): domain Eukaryota; kingdom Viridiplantae; phylum Streptophyta; class Pinopsida; order Pinales; family Pinaceae; genus Pinus; species Pinus taeda. Next base: position 26,428 of record APFE030556232.1, on the reverse strand, counting down.
CGCTCAAAGTGAACCGGGATTTCTTGGGATTTAGAGACAGCCCATACTTCCTACATTTCTCAAAGGCGAGGTTCAAATGTTCAATATGAACCTCATCTGTTTTGGAGAAAATAATGATATCATCCAGATAAGCACCACAAATTTGTCCTACTCTCCCATGAACGTTATGTCCATTACCCTCTGGAAAGTTTCTCCTGCATATATAAGCTTGAATGGAATCCTTGCGTACATGAAATTCCCCCAAGGTGTAGTGAATGCAGTCTTCTTCTAATCATCAGGATGCACTGTTATCTAATTATACCCTGAAAAACCATCCATCATAGACATCTGAGAAAAGCCAACTACCTTATATAAAACATGATCCATTTTAGGCAATGGGTAGTTGTCCTTCAAATAATCTCTATTGAGGTTCCTAAAATCTACGCATAGTCATATTTCCCCATTCTTCTTCCTAACAGGAACCATATTTGCAACCAATTCAGAGTACCTCAGTGGTACAATTATCTTAACCTGAAGCAACTTCTTCACTTCCTTCTCAATGGATGGGAGTAGAAAGGATTGATCTTTCTGAGTTTTTGCTTACAAGGCTTCATCCTACTCTTTAAAGGAATCTTATGTTAAACAAAATATATATCGAAAGTATTTAAATCATCATAACACCAAACAAAAACATATTTATAAGATTTTAAGATATTTAAGTACCTTTGTTTGTATTTCTAAGGGATCGATTTTGACAACTTGATCATCTGGGGCTCGTCCTCTGAGCCTATGTTGCAATCCTCCACCTGTTCACCAACTTCCTATTCAGTAGGATTAGAATCCACATCGTTGGATTTGAATATCCTCTCCAAAGGAACTAGACCCCATGGAATGGAATTTCCCTTTAGTTGCAGAACTCTGTGTCATGTGATATTTTCCTCCCATGTAGTTGGTTGTTCTTATGCCACTTCTTTTTCTTCTTGGTCAATCACAAAGTTTGATAATTCCCAAATGACTTCCATGAAGCGCTTGATTTGTTCATCATCCTCAAACACTTTCCAGTGTTTCACACTGTCAAGTACTGAGGGTCTATACCTAACTTCAATTTCATACCTAAGTAGTGGATTTTGTGGTGGCTTGAAGTTATTGACATCTACCGCTAAGGAATCGACCATTCGTTTTCCTTCCCTAGGAAATAATTGTACATTTAAAGTTGAGAATAAGTTTTCAATTAAGTCCCAAACCTCATTTTTGTAAGCCCTTAGTTGGGGGTGCTTGGTTTGGCATTAATCCTTGATTTGCTTCACTACCAGCTCTGAGGCCCCAAATACATTCAAGCAGCCAATGTTTATATTCTTCATTTCTTATAGGCATAATAGTAATTCCTCATACTCTTCCACATCGTTGGTTGCTTCAAATTATAATTTGAAATAGAGGGGAATCAAGCTACCCTCTAGATATATCAACAATACCCCTACTCCATTTCTTTCTTTAGAGTTTGCACTGTCAAAAAACAACTTCCATACTTTGCTACAATATTTGATTTGTTGGTCAGATTTGACTACGGTTTGTACCTGTGATTCTTCTACAATGAAGTCATCTTCTTCTAACATGAAGCAGGAGATATTCCTTTATGTCCCATACATAGGAGCATTATTTGAGCAATCATCTATTGTGACTATTTTAGCGAATTTGGATTCTATGTATAGTCTTCATTCCTCTCCACCAAATATAGGAATGGTAGCATAAGTAAGATCAACTTGATGGAACCTCTGATCTTTGATCCCCAAGACCTGGAAAAAATCATACCAAACCTCGCAAGGATGTTAGCAACTACAATGTCCATCACCACACTTTTCACTGGGATCTGGCCCAAATTCACCACCAGGTCCTTGATCATCACCAACCACTTGACCCTCTTAGAGTCAAAATAATAGAGGTCTTTATGTGGTCTAATTATCTCCAGACCCAGTTTCTCCATTACTGACAATGACATCAAATTATGAGAAGATCATGAGTCCAACATGCAATTATGGAGCAGGAGGTCATGTACTACTAGAGTAACATAAAAACGTGGAGTGGAGGGATCTTGTTCATCAACATGACGTTCAGATACTACCATTTTCCTTTCTTCTTGCATGTTTAAACTATCAAGTGGTTGAACTGGAGCGGAAGGAAACATAAACTAATAAACTTGGGCCTTTTAGGTGGGTTATTTCAAGAGCTCGGACAATGGAACTGGGATATTGACTTTCTCAAGCTCTTTCTAAAGGTTAAATATGGTAGGGCCTTTCTCTGCACTGCTAATTTCTACAGGCTCCTTTTCTTTTTCATGGATGAGTCTAGTAGGGGGAGGTGATTTACCTTTTATGATGACTTCAGGCTTATAGCAATTTGGATATAAAGACTCTTTCTTTCTTGGAATAATTGCATCTACATGTCCCTTCCCTTTATCAACAGGATTAGGAGGCTCCTGGGAGGAAGTACCTTCATTCTGATCTTGTCCTCTCGATCTCTTTCTAGATGATCGCAAATCATATTTCTTATGTAGTTGAGCCTACATGAAATCAACAAATTGTTTGCAGTAGTCATTGATCTCGTCGTCATCTAATGTTGCATCAATCTCCTCCTCCTCTTCTTCATATGTTTTGAGTTCTTGTCCCTTATCGAAGAAAGAGGAATACAAGTTCCCTTGAACATCACTTGTATCTAGTATCAATTCCTCCAGATCATCTTCTACATACAATGGAGAATGAATGTGGTATTATTGCTCTTGCCTCTCCCTTTGCACCATCTGTAGGGGAGACCTTCTATATTGGGGATTAAAACCCTGATTAGCAGTTAGGAAGTTCTGTCTTTGAATGCTTTTATTGTCTAGCTCCATTTTTTTTAGTTTTCTTGATAAGTTCTTTATCAACTTATCCATCTCCTCTATCCTCTGTTCTTGGGATTCTTGCCCAATTGAGGAAGTTTCCTCCTCTTTTCCCTTTTTCTTTTCTTTGAGATCAGACCTACCTCTTGACTTCCTGGTTGAGGTAAAATTTGCTTCTACCTCGAGAGCATCAATTTTAATTTGGTCTAAGGAATGAGACTTCATCTCTCTGAGTGTGAAGCCAAATTCTAAATCAAAGGCCCCAACAAAGACTACTTGGGTAATGGCCTGTGGAGGTTTGATTTCAACAAGAAGATTGTTGTACAATTTATTAAATCTTTTAATAAAATATGAGATATCCTCACAAAATTTATTCTTCATAGCATTAAACTCAGTGAGAATGTTTCTATGGTCTCTCTTCTCACCCCATTTCTCCATAAAGGAGTTCCCCATTTCTTCCCAAGTGTTAATGGCATCATTTGGCAAGGATTTAAACCATTTCCTAACTTCCCCATCCAAAGATTGGACGAAAATCCTCAATACTACAACCTGGTGTTCAACATTCATATTTTCTACAAAGGAACAAAAAAAATTCTATGTGTCTTTGCACTGTTATACCGGTTTCTTCATTATATCTGGGCAAGAGCTTGAGATAGTCATGTGGCATAGCATTTAAAGGTTGAGGTAGGTTTAAAGGAGCATATTTGTTTAACAAGAAGCATGGGACAACCATTTGTATCAGAGGTTGTAATGCTTGAATTATTGGAGGAGCCCGAGGTATTACCGATGGAAAGACAACTCACTGACAATGGAATGAGAAAATGTTCACACTGTGGGTAGGACTGCTTTGGGGTTTATCTTTTATCTCCTCAACTTCTTCTTTTACCTCTAGGGAGGCGGCACTAAGTAGATGACCACTTTCAAGGGGATATACGAGGACTCTAGGAGGGAATTTAGAATAATGAATTACGACCTTCTGTGAACTAGATGAGGAGGTTTCAGAAAATGAAGAGACAATAGCATTAGTATTTGGAGTCTTTTCTTTCCAAGTCCTTCTGAATATTATTCTTTCTGGGTCATATACAGATGGCGTTTTTTTCTAAGAAGTGTCTGAGTAGGTATGGGGCCTATTATAAGCCAGAATGATGAAATAAAAATACAAACAGTGGATTTTCCAGAGTGTTTATAAATGAATTCATACAGTGTAATCTCCAAGGTGAGGGATCTTCAACCCCCACTTCCCTTGCTCACCTGACAAAGGGAATGCAGAGATTTGTCATACCCAGGGAATAGTATTTCTCATTCGCTCATCCGAAACGACACCAAATATGATGTCGTTTTTTTAGCACTTGTAGCACAAGTGCTTCAGGAGATATGAAAGCTTCCTAGAGACAGCCTCGAGCTGAAGGGGGGGACCAGTGCCTAGGACATCTTAAAAAGTGCTTGACAAATTTATATTAAAGACTTGCAGCACTTCGGTTTGTCACAAATAATGCAAATGGGTTTGATTCGGAACCATTCATAAAGGTACAACATATGAAGTAGCTTATAGGCAGGAGTACTCAGGAAATAATCTTCAACTCACAGGTGGCCAAATCATATTAGGATTGCGCAAAGATTTAACTATTGAAACGTAGGTAATGGGAGAAGACAACAGAAGAGGAGTCCATCATATAAATCTTAAGGACTAAGAATTCTATATATCAAGACTCAGAGAGAAAAGAGTGAGAGAGAGCGTTGTGAAATGCTAAGATGCATAGAGCGCTTTTTAAAGACTTGATTTCCACCATGAAATAGGCATTATTAATCAATATTTTGATTTAAATGAATATGCATCTGAAGGGAAATACAACTAGATTCTACTTGACATGAAATCTGTGAATAATTTTAAGCATATATGAAGAAACAAAGAGAGAAGAACATACTACAAATCTAATAAGTTGGAATCACCTTGAACTTTGTATTAATCTCTTGAAGAAACCCAACATATAACAAGCTTCGGACGGGCCTTTAGGAAAATAGGAAAAGGTATCATAAGAGAAGTCTTTCCCAAAAATTCTAAACCTTTATAGAGTGTTTCTTCCCTCCTTTTATAAGGAGAGGGAGAGCTTGAAAATCAATTACAAAAATATCGCAGGCCTTAGCATCCAGTTGTCTACTTGACTAGTTGCCTTAGCATGCAGGCTCTGTCACCTTAAATTATTACAACAGAAAGATGCCTTTATTTAAAACAAAATAACAAAAACAATCAAAATCAACAAAACAAAATTAACATGTGAAATTGAAATGATGGTCCTGTAAAAATATCTCCATGCCACTTCCTTTGTTGGCCTCTGGTCCAGCTGTGTTTCTTCCACATTCCGCCTCATACTCTCTCGGTTAGTTCCCTGTAGCTTTCAGCCTTAACATCTTTAATTCTTCACTTACAGGAACTGTGAGTGACCACCCATGATGGCCAGAAAATGACCATTGAAATGGTTATACAGTTGTATCAGAGCTTAGAGATCGAAGTTTTTTAACTGAAAATGATTCATAAAGTTGTGATCGTTGATCTCCTTTAGCCCATTATGCCTTAGCCCCTAGGGCTTAGGTGAAATCTTCATGATAGAAACCTAGGGACTTAAGGCCTAAGCCTTCATGAGCTAAAAGTCGTTTAGCTGGGACAGGGGCCAATTCTTTGATATATTACATTGTACCTGGTCCTAATGCATAATACATAGGACCATACTACATATGTGCCTGGGAACCTTTTGCAATGTCAGAGCTTGGAGATTGGGGATTTCTAATCCTTGCCTTTGGTTGCACCCTCCCAAAACTTGTGATTGCGACATGTGATGTGGTTTGGTCCACATGAAAAGAGAATAAGGGAGGGCCAACAAGAAATATTTAAACATATAAAACCTTTGCTCCGCTTTATAGAAATCTTTATTAATAGTCTGCCCAATCATTGATCAATATGCGTAAAACACACATATTTATGATGCTCGCCTCTTGCCACCTGTCTACATCACCTTTGGGCCCATGATATTGGATGTTTCCCCAATGTGTTCCTTTGTAAAACACTGATTACATGATGTTCCATTGTTGCAATCGATGATGTGAGATCACCCCTTTATACTCATCCCCACCTTCGGTTCTTCAAACTCTTTGTGACCATGGGCCAATCCCCAGATCGGAGCCCCTTAATTGGATAATGTTAATCGGGAGATGTAACTTGATGCACTGAAATTGCCTAACTTTCGATCGCCGATCTACGAGCTAACATCATCCTTTTCCATGTGTCACCTCATGAGTGGTGACACGTGTCATCCTGTTTTGGCCCCTTATGACCCCTCAAAATGTCGAATTTGCATGCCATGTGTCCACTATACTACCACTTCATGATGACATCATACACCACATGGCTTTATCAAGACTATTGATATTTAGCCATGTGGGCCTCTAGAGGAGAGAGAAAAGGCCAGCCCTCTTCTGGTTTTGCAATTGATTTCCTTTTTGAAATGTTTCAATGCATTCCCCCGACAGTTTATATCATCGGCAGTTTTTTCCTACAATTTATTAATAGAGGTCACTTGAAGACTGCCAATTGTGGACTTGTGACATGCCTAATGTTGTTGTGATTGGTGATCGTTGATTTCACCCCAAAGATCTAATTTGACTCTTTGCTGCCAGGGACCTCCGATCTTCGATGTACCATATGTCTCTACTTCCGATCACCGATTTTTAACTAGACACGTGGCAGATGGACATGAACTCAAACTTACAAATTTTCAAGTTTTCCCTGTCTTCTCATTTTGAGAGGCAGAAATTCAACTTGCTCTAACTTTTGATCCAAAATTCCATTTTGGGACTGATCAGGTGCTCAAAATTATGCTCAAAAACCAAAGTGTCAGAATATTGTCAAACCTGGCTTCATATTGAAGAGCTCGTCATTATGAATCCAACGGTGTGAACGACACTCAAATCCAAGTTCATATGCAGAAGTTAAAGCAAGTCAAAGTTCAAGTTTCACTCATCTACATGGCAAGATTGGGATGATGTGGCAAGGTATTCAACGAATGAGGAGGCGCCAAGTGGCAACCCTCCATTGGCCATCGCATATCGCATATCGCAGCGGTAAGTGGTTCGGGTTAAAGAATCGGCCCTTGGCACAGAGTAGGTAGCGATGCGATGCGATCACAATCGCACATTGCATAATGTTAAGAATCGCTCCCCGGCACAATCAGGGTTGCGATGCGATTTATTGCAATCGCATATCTCACCCGGTACCCACCAATATATATATTTGTGTGTGTGTGTGTGTGTGTGTGTGTGTGTCACCGCCGATAATGGTAATTGCAATTTGTCCCTGGACACGATATGTTATACACTATATTTCATAGCCCAGCAGATCCGTTGATATCACAGTGGTATGGGTTTTGGTATTCGTTAATGGAAAGTACTGATTGCGATTTATGATTGGGTTCCCAGATACGATAATTCATATGTTGCATTTTAATGTCCTGGTAGGTCCGCCATATCGCAAATTATGTTCCCGCGCCAATTGCCGATTGTGATGAGCAATAAGACCCCGAACACAAGATTTTATATGTAAAAATTTAAGTTCCCGTCGGGTCCGAAATCGCAATTTTTTGATGTGTAACAAGACCTTCCACCCTAAAACACTCACAAGTTGTGATTTTCGATAAGAACGATAGGTTATGGCCCACAGTGCGATGAATTTCTCACTCCATCAATGGATTTTGGAGTGGAAATGTGGTTTTTGGTCTGATTTGGAGCATTTTGTGGAACAATTAGTGGGAGAACTAGGATAAGTCATAACTTCTTTAGTTCTTATCCAAATGGGAGGCAAAAAGAGGCTATATCACCATTGAGGATTGTGAACTCATTGAGATAGGTTTCAGAGGCATTAGAACATTGTAAACACACTTTTGTTGTAATTTGAGCATAATAGAGAGGCCCAAGCCATTGGAAGCTGGACTAAGGAGACGTAGCCCAGGAGGGGTGAACTCCTTTATCATGTGCTTGTTGTGTGTTGTATTTTGATGTTCTTTGTTGTTATTTTGTTGTTGTTTAGCATATGTTTTATGTTAAATTGTTTCTAACATTTACATAAGAAACTCTCATGGGAATCAATTAATTAAACAAAAGTATTGAATCCTTAAGCACTTGATAAGAAAATGATAAGCATCTTGGGTTTTAATCTAAATGGGGAATTAGCACAGCATTACTAATCTTCTCCATTTCAGATCAAGTTGATATCAGAGCTCTGGTTTTTTCTTGCTAGATTTGCTTTGCAAAAGAAATATTTAATTGTTTGCAAGTTTATGTCGTGATTACAAGGTTAAAACTCAAAAGAGGAGAAGGGAAGTTGGTTGAAATCCCTATAGTTGGCTAAATGGGAAGAAGAGAAAGGTTTCCAAAGTATTCTATACCAGTACATCCTCAAGTTGCAGAAGTTGCAATCGAGTTTTCAAAGACCATTTCTCATGAAGGAGAACCTACAAAAATCATAGAAGATGATAAGACCTTCAGAAAGGCTTTCTTTGATATGTCAGAGATGGTGAAGGTCCTCTATGAAGAGAGGAACAACATATTGTAAGGAGAAAGTTCCAAACCTCCCAAAGGAGAAGGCTCTTCAGGAGGAAGCAATGGGAATGGAGACAAACTTCCACCCTCTCCACCATCTTCTTCATCTTCTACTTCACAATAATCTTCACCCTCTTCCACTATGACAACCCATACTCATACTCATCATCATTCTGCAAAAGGAATTGGTAAATCACCTTTCCTAAAGCTTGATGTTAAATTCAAGTTGCCTATGTACAATGGTGAAGTGAATGAAGAGAAGATGGATAACTAGATTCGTCCGTTGGAGGTGTATTGTAGAATTCAGAACCTTCAAGAGGATGATATCAAAATTCAGTTGTATTCATTGATAATGGAGGGTGCAACACTCATTTGGTGGGAAGCAAGGACTCAATATGAGATCAAAAAACATGGTAAGATCTCTATTACATGGTCTGATTTCATTGTCGCTATAAAAATACAATTCTACCCTTTAGCCCATATGTAAAAGGCTATCATGAATTGGAAAAATTTCAGACAATTAAAAGGTCAAAATGCGCAAGAGTATACTCAAGAGTTTAGGAGAAGAGCTCTTATGCTAGGAGTAGACTTACAGTCACAAGATACCTTGCTGAAATACATAAGAGGGTTTCATAGTTATCTTCGACATACCATTCTTATGTTTAGTCCCACAAATCCTGATGAGGTATGTGTTCAAGCTACACACCTCAAAGAAAGAGGGAAAAATGTACAAGAAGAAGCCATTCTAGAGTGGTGAGAAAGGGAAGAAATTTAAAGGAAAGTAGAAGAAAATTGCTTCTGTTAAGAAAGAAGGGGAGAAACATGTGTGTAAGAATTGTTCCAAAGAGGGCCATGATGAAGCGCATTGTTGGAAGATTCATCCAGAATTACGACCGAAGAAATCTAACAATAAAGGGAAACAAGGACAAACATTGTTGCACAACAAGACTTGGGTTCTGACTTTGGTGATGAAACGAAGGTTGCAGCCATTGTCACCAAAAGGGAAATTCATGGCAAAGACAAGCAAAGCGGAAGTCGCAACAAGAATAAACGTAGAAAATAACTCCAATAACATTTCAAATGAGGAAAACATAATAAAGTTGTTCCATATCAGAGTTATTTCCAAACACACCAAAGTTGATACGTTGTTTGACAGTGGATCCCAGGCAAACTTAATTTCTACAAACTTAGTCAAGAAATTGAATCTAGAAACCTTGCCTCATCATAAATTGTATCCATTGAGTTGGATAACCAAGGATGCCAATTTGCAGGTCACACAAAAATGTGTTTTCAGGTTTGCAATTACTGCCAATTTCATTGATGAAGTCGAATTATATGTAGTGTCATTGGATATTTCTGGAATTGTGTTGGGAAGCCTGTATTTGTATGACAGGAAAGCCATTTTCCATAGATTTGATAAAAAATATCATTTGTTCAAAGATGGAGTGGAGTATATTGTGAGATCCCATCACAGAAATCTTACTATGTCTTTGGCAAGTGCAGGGAAAATGCAGTGACTGGTCAATTCCAGCAAGAATCGTGTGCTCCTTATGATCAAGTAGAAGAATGACACGGAGCATGAATTCTTTGTAGGTTGTGACATGAATCTGAAAGCTGAATTGGTTGATGTGGTCAATCAATATGGAGACATGTTTCAAGAGCCAAATGGATTGCCACCAAAAATGGGAATTCAGCATGAAATTTAGCTATAGCAAGACTGTCCACTCCCAAATATTGGTATGTATCAAATGTCAATTGTAGAAAGTTTAGAAATTAAGAAACAAGTCCAGGAATTGTAAGATAAAAGTGTAATTCGTCCCTCTACTTCTCCATGCCAAATTTTTTGGTACCCAAGAAATATGGAACCTGGTGCATGTGTGTAGATTATTGATCTTTAAATAAAATTACCATAAAGAATCGATACCTACTGCCCAGAATAGATGATTTGTTAGATCAGTTGAGGAATGCAAAATATTTCACTAAATTAGAATTGAGAAGTGGATATCATCAAGTTAGAATAGTTGAGGAGGATATTTGGAATACTACTTTTAAAACCAAACAAGGATTGTTTGAGTGGTCGGTTATGCCTTTCAGTATTTGCAATGCTCCAGCTACATTCATGAGAGTTATGAATGATGTTTTAAGATAATTTCTTGATGAGTTTGTAATTGTCTAGTTAGATCATATTTTGCTATTCAGAAAATCATGAGAAGAGCATGTAAAGCATGTGAGGTAAGTGTTGGATGTCTTGGAAAGAGAATAGTTATTCCTGAAGATGTCTAAATGTGAATTCGGGAAAACTTCCTTAGTGTATTTGGGCCATATAGTTCGAGGTGAGTTGAAGATTGACCCCTCTAAAGTTTTGGTCATTGTGAATTGTCCAATACCCAAATCACTCACAGAAGTAAGGAGTTTTCTGGGAGCAGCGCAGTATTGGAGGAAGTTCATTGACAAATTCTCTTCCATAGAAGCTCCACTACATGCTTTGACTAGCGTGAAGGTTGTCTTCCAGTGAGGAGGCAAATAGAAAAAATCCTTTGATGCTTTAAAACAAAAGATCAGTATAGCCCCAATTTTAGAATTGTCGGATTTGAAACAACCATTTGAAATACAAATAGATGTAAGTGACTACACCATGGGTGTAGTTATTTTACAGCATGGTAAGCCCATTTCATTTCATTATGAAATTTTTAATGGTGTTGTGATTAATTATCCTACATATGATAAAGAGCTTTATGCATTGGTGCAAAGTGTGAAGAAATGGAAGCATTACTTGATGGAAAAGAAACCATTATTCACACCGATCATCAACCTTTGCAATATTTGCAATCTCAAATAAAATTGGAGCAATCAAGGCACTTCCGTTGAATGGGATTTTTGCAACAATTCCACTTGGTACTTAGGTACAAGAAAGGTATTTATAACAAAGTTGTTGATATGCTTTTTAGACCGGTTGTTAATGCAGCCATTTTACTCACGAACCATTCTATTTTTCCTTAAAGTTATGTTGAGCAATATGCACATGATGTTGACTTTGAAGAGGTATATTTAAAATTGAGTCAAGGCCACCAAGTTGAGGAATTATACTACCATGTGCATGATAATCTGTTGTATCATTTGGGAAAACTTTGTGTTCCACGGGGAGAGAGAGTAAATGTCACAAGGCAAGTGCACACTTCTCTTATTGTTGGACATTTGGGTGTAAGTAAAACAGTGGCAAATCTTCAGAGGTATTGTTACTGACCTCGTATGCTTGAAATGTCACGTTTTGTCAGAGGTTGTTCATTGTGTGCAGTCAGTAAACATAGTAACAGGAAGCTAGGATTGTACACACCACTTCCAATACCTTCATGTCCATGGGAGATTGTTTCTATAGATTTTGTAGGAGGTCTTCCTTTATCAAGGAAAGGTCATGATTATTTGTATGTAGTTGTGGATAGGTTGAGCAAGATGTCCATATTAATGCCTTGTAAAAAAAAAAAAAAACAACAACAACAACAACAACAACAACTCAATTTTTCTTTCAAAATGTATGGGTTCATTTTGGATTGCCTACTTCTATTGTAAGTGATCTTGATTCTCGATTTGTTGGGAATTTTTGGTCAATTTTATGGAATTTGATGGACACAAAATTGAAGAAAAATACAACCTTCCATCCACAAACAGATGGTCCAACCGAAGTGGTTAACAAGACAGTTATTCATTTTCTAAGAGGATATTGCAGCAAACATCCTAAGTTGTGGGATTAACAATTGCATTATATTCAGCATGCTTACAACCGAGAAAAACACAATTCTACTCTAACTTCGCTTTTTTAGGCATGTCTTGGTTATTTTCCTAAATCGTCTTTGGATTTCATCTTTGAGAAAGATGTAGCTATAGATGGACATAGTGACATAGATAGAGCAAATAAATTCATTGAGCAACTTCAATTTATTCACCAAACAGTTCAAGAACAACTAGAAAAGAGTCAAGGTAAGTATAAGGCAAGACATGATAAACATCATGTGGATCATCACTTTCAAGTAGGTGATGATGTTTGGCTTCACATTAGCAAGGAAAGGCTTCAAGGGGAAGGCAAAAAGCTAAAAGCAATCCATTATGGTCCATTTAAAATTTTGGAAAAGATTGATAATAATGCTTTCCAGCTTGATTTACCTTCATATATGAAAATCTATTCCGTTGTTAATTTTGAAAATTTGAGATTGTATGAGCCTCCTTTGATTGAATATCAAGGAGAGAATGTTCAAATTCCATCTATTGAAGACTTTTCTCCAAAATTCCTTGATGTGCTTCAGCAAGACACTATACTTGACAGAAGGACAAGGACAACAAAAAGGGGAAGTATTGATTATTTTAGGGTGGGTCTCAAAGGAACACATCCATCAAAGGCCAAATGGATTGAAGTGGGGAAGGTGAGGGAAAAGTACCCTCATATGTTCAATAACTGAATATAAATCTTTTGGGGTCCAAAAGGCTTCCAGTGAAGAGGAGTGATCAGGTTCTCAGAATTATGCTCAAAAATCAAAGTGTCATAATCTTGTCAAATTCAGCTTTAGATTGAATAGCTCATCATTCTAAATCCAACCATGTGAATGACACTCAAATCTGAGTTCATATGCAAAAGTTAGAGCAAGTCCAAGTTCAAGTTTGCCTTGTCTACATGGCAGGATTGGGATGATGTGGCAAGGTCTTCAACGAATGAGGAGGCACTAAGTGGCAGGCCGCCATTGGCCCTCACATATCACATATCATAGCGGTAAGTGGTTCGGGATAAAGAATCTCCCCCCAGCGCAGAGAAGGTTGCGATGTGATGCGATCACAATCGCATATCGCATAATGTTAAGAACCGGCCCCCAGTACAGTCAAGGTTGCGATGCGATATATCGCAATTGCATATCGCACCCGGTACCTGCAGATATGTGTGTGTGTGTGTGTGTGTGTGTGTGTGTAACTACCGATAACACCGATTATGATTTGTCCCCAGATATGATATGTTATAGACTATATTTCATAGCCCGACGGGTTCGCTAATATCGCAGTGGTATGGGTTTTGATATTCGTCGATGGAAAGCATCAATTTCGATTTGCTACTGGGTTCTCAGATGCAATAATTCATATGTTGTAATTTAATGTCCCGACAAGTCAGCCATACCATTGATTATGTTTTCGCGCCGATTGCCAATTGGAATGAGCGATAAGGCCCCGGACGCGGGATTTTATATGTAATAGTTTAAGTTCCTGTCGGGTCTACCGATATCGAAAATGCAACGTTTTGTTGTGTAGAAAGACCTTCTGCCCGCAAACACTTGCTAATTGCGATTTGAAATACGGGCGATAGGTTATGGCCCACGGTGTGATGAATTTCTCACTTCGTCAGCGGATTTTGGAGCGAAAATGTGGTTTTTGGTCAAATTTGGAGCATTGTGTGGAACAAATAGTGGGAGAACTAGGAGAAGTAATAACTTATTCAGTTCTTATCCAAATGGGAGGCAAAAAGAGGCTAAATGGCTATTTTTGAGGATTCTGAACTCATTGAGATAGGTTTCAGAGGCATTAGAGCATTGTAAACACACTTTTGTTGTAATTTGAGCATAATAGAGAGGCCCAAGCCATTGAAGGTTGGACCAAGGAGATGTAGCTCAAGAGGGGTGAACTCCTTTATCATGTGCTTTTTGTGTGTTGTATTTTGATGTTCATTGTTGTTATTTTGTTGTTGTTCATCATATGTTTTATGTTAAATTGTTTCTAACATTTACATAAGAAACTCTCATGGGAATTAGTTAATTAAGCAAAAGTATTGAATCCTTAAGCACTTGATAAGAAAATCATAAGCATATTGGGTTTTAATCTGAATGGGGAATTAGTACAACATTAATAATCTACTCCATTTTAGATCAAGGACTTCCACATACCATTGGAAATCTTGTTCAGAGAACTTTCCTTTGGAGAGGGTTTGATTTAGGCTTTGTGTGCTTCTATGGCTTGGAAGATGGCTGCAAACCTCTATGCTCCTTTTCACTCTTTTTTACAGATGGAACACTTTTTTCAGAAGGTGACAACACTTCCTCTATATGGTGAACACTAAAATAAACTTCCAACTACAGTATCCAATGATTTAACTTGAAAGTTACAATATCACCTTAATATGGCTTGATGTCAACCTTCACTTCCATTTTGAATAAGGACTATGAATGGTTCATAGCACTTGAACTAGGTTGATCCTTTTTGGGTTATCTCTTATTCTCCCACTCCAATTCTTTCTGGTCTCCCCTCTATAGAATGAAGAGACCTCTAGGAATATTTGTAATGGTTTTGTTCATTACATTGATTGGGCTAAGCCACGAGAATGGATGCAACAATGTGCTTAAATTTTTGTATAAAGGGATCTAGATAAGGGTTTGTTGACAACAATAAATCTTCAACTTGATAATTGGTCACATTACCACAAGGTGGATTATGACCAGCTTCCATTTAAATGCAATATTTCTCATATGGGAATTTCTCTCAAAGACGCCCAAAAGCAGAAGTAGTCGAGAAAATAATGAAAAAGATCAATGGAAACAACCAAAAAGAAGGAAGGGTGCACCTCCATAAAAAAAATAAAAAATAAAATAAAAAATAAAAAATAAAAAATAAAAACCCACAAAATCCCTTGAAGGTAATTGATTAGACCACAAAGCCCCTAATTAACACTAGAAAGGTGTCAATTTGGGTGACAACTCCTCTTCTAGTAATATTAAAGGTTCAAGAGTATAGGGAAATAAATATGAAATTTTGAATCAAGTGATGGAAGAAGGGGAAATTCCAAATTTGAAGCTCTATCAAAATCTCTCTGAAGATCTTATGTGAATAAGCTTGGAGGGCTAGAATGTCGATATGTTAACCATAGACAATATCCCCACATTGAATCTGGTGGAAACAAAAGAGGAAGGAGAAGCAAAGGATGAAGAGGTATTCCATTCACTGAGAAATCTATGAAACCCTCGTCCTATTACAAAAAATGAGCTTTAGGAAGTATTATGTACTTTTATCCCAGACAAAGCGTCAAATCTTAATGTTTTTTTGCTCATTTTTATGTCAACTCATCATTTCTAACATTGGTTCCTAAGGAACTCAATCCTTCTTCTTTCCCTCATTTTAGGCTGATATCTCTTTGTAATATGTCTTATAAGGTGATTACCAAAACTTTAGCTCTAAGGATCAAGCCCTTGCTTCCAAAGCTTATATATAAGAATCAAAGAGGATTTCTAAGAAACACACAAATTATAGGCAATATCATCCTAGTCCAAGATGCAGTCTATTCTAGCAAATTTATAAAGGAAAAAGGAATAGTCATCAAATTAGATATGGCCAATGCCTTTGATTAAGTTCACCATAATTTCCTTTTTTTAGCAATAAAACAATTTGGATTTGAAGAAAATGGTATTAAGTGGGTTTCTTCTCATATCTCCAATCCTTGGATTTCTCCATTGGTGAATGGAAGGCCATTTTGTTTTTTCAAGGCTTCAAGAGGCTTGAGGAATTGTTGCCCTCTTTCTCGAATCTTATTTATAATTATGGTGAACTCCCTTAGCATAATACTAGACTATGAAAGGATAAGAGATTTACTCCCTGGTACTCACTTTGGGGAAGATTTCAAAAATATCAATCATGCCTAGTTTGCAGATGACATATTTTTGTTGGGAAGTGCATCTATCATCATAGCAACAAGATTTTTATCGATTCTTGATAGCTTACTTAAGGCTTTTGATGGATTGGTAAATAAGGGAAAAATCCAAATTTATACTTGGAATGTGAATCAAATTTTATTGGGCTAGCTAAAGTGTATCTTGGGTTTTTTTATAGTAGATAAATAGAAATAATTTAAAGATTTAGGCATTCCTATAAATCTAAATTCCCATTCTTCTCATTCTTGGGCCCTAATTATCTCCAAATTTAAATCACTTTTTTTCAATAAGGTCCCCAGTGGTACAACCCTATTAGGAATGTGGTTCTCGTTCAATCATTTTATCTAACCTTCCTTTGTTTCAATTTTCAACTTTTCTTTTCCCCTTGGGTATCCCTAGGAAAATGTTTAAAGAGATCTGTAAATTTATGTGGAGAGAAGGTAAGTGAAATATTAAAAAAAAAAAAAAAAAAAAAGAGCCATGAAATCAAATGGGCTTCTATTCGTACCCATACACTTCATGGGGGCTTAGGCATTCATGACACCTCTGTAGTTAATACTGTTGGAAATTGGTCTCTCAGAAGGAGGATTGGTGGAAAGATGTTATAAATTTTTATTTTTATTTTCTGATGATAAATTAAGATGTTTATGGTTTCTTTCTTGTGATTAAGGAGGATCTCAATCTAGAAATTGATGTCATCAACTGCTTCTTTGATAAAATATCACCTAACATAGACTCCTAGAAATGGTGTGATGATTGATATATGGAACAGTGGGATCTTAGACCACCCTCAACAAGCTTATAATAAATAAATTCCGCCTCTTTGAGATTGGGTATCCACCCATGGCAATAATTCTATAACATATATCTCTCATGGAATGATGATAGCAGATGGTTAGGCTGGGATTTTCTAACAGTTCTGCCTCCTTTAAATTTAGCTATGAGGCTATTGGAAAATTTTCTCGTTGGTTTTTCTTTGGGGCACAAGGAGGAGGAAGATGCCAGGGGATGGAAATATTTTGAGTATTCAATCAAAAAAGGTTATATGAAGGTGATTCAATTGGGGTTATCCCAGTTGGTTTGGGAGGAAGGAATGGAATCCTCCCCACCCAGGTTTAGTTCCTACAAGTGATATGATGGATGTTGACAATATACTTATATTCCTCATGTGGAATATACAACATTATACATATGAAAAAAAAGGTTATATTAATGCGATTTTCCCAGTATTCCACCTAAATCCTATATATGGGAAAATGTATGGCTTCTGAACAATCCTCTCAAAGTAAATATATTTTGTTGGACTTAAATTCACCAAAAAATTATAACTACTGACAAGTTGAAAAAGCGGGGAATAAGTGGCCCTTGTAGATGTCCCCTTTCTTTTTCTTAGGAAGAATCTATTCATCATTTATTTTTATAGTGCCCTTTTATTCATTTGGTGTGGAAATATGTTCTACATGCTTTGGATATCAGATTGATCTGGCCCTCTTCTGTAAGTGAATTTTTCGTCTCATGGGAATAGACATTATTAAAGAACTTTTAAGGGAAAGTATACTTTTAAGCACATTTGGGTTGCTTTACCTAAATATATGTGTTGGAAGGTGTAAATAGCCACAATAAAAGTATCATATAAAATTATAAATCTCTCCCACAAAGTGTAGCTACTAGTGCAATTTCCTTGTTCTCAGAATTTTGGTCTCATAAATATTAGAGAAATAGATATTCCCGAATGTTGGATGACTTGGAATCAACATGGTTTGGTCAAAATGTTCTTCAACCTCTGAGTCCTCATATTTTCTATCCTTCTTTTCACAAGGAGGATTGGGAAATTGTGATTGTCTCATGAGAAATATGTTACATGGATTAAAGCACAACCTTTTCATGTTCTTTGTTTTGATGGTGTGCCAAAGCCCAGGGGAGGTAGGAGTGGGGGAGGGGTGTGGAAGGGATGGATTATTCTCAGTATTTAAGAATCAAATTTTTCTTGGGGTATGGGTTCCTTGTCAAATAATCTAACCGAAACATATGCATTGTATCAAGGTATATTGTTAGTTCATGATAGAAATATATATTCCTACTTGTGCTCAAAGACTTGATGCTTATCCTCCATTATGTTATTTCCAATATCCTTCCTCATGAAAATATATTGCATAATTTTTTACATGATGTTATCCATATTTCACAGTTTCCAAATTCTTCCATATTTTAAGGGCCAATAATCTTCACTCTAATGTTATGGCTAACCATCGGGTTCATTTGAAACTCAGTGAATTATGTGTCAATGGAAAATGCTTGTTCCACCATCCTCCTTGAACAAAACAAATGAAAGTGTTTATTATAAGGTGTTCTAAGGGAAAAAAAAATTGTAAGTCAAAGTGAAACAAGGCTAGAGAAAAGGCTTTGATGCATGTAGGGGTGTGGTTTTATTTACACTTAGAACTAAGATCCCTAATCCCTTCCTCACCCCTGGAAGTATAAGTAGTAACAATAGTGGATGGTTAATGAGGCCATGTGTGAATCAATATTGCTTGTTTCAAGTTCAATTTAGTTATGGAGGTGATTTCAATGATGGGGTAGAGGTTATTCTAATGTGTAGGCCTAGAGGTCGAAAGGACAAGTGCCTCTGGCCTTCTCACCTCTCTAAATTCTCCTCCTTCTCGGTGATCTAATTAGGATTTCTATTTTTCTCGCTTGAAAGAAGGGAATTTAATTGGGATCATGTTGCAATATGAAAATAAATGGTATGACAATTGTAAATATTTGTATGACCTCAATTCAACAACTTTACATCATGAGGAGTGGGTTATAGAAGGGAAAACATTATTTGGCCTTTTGTGGTGGTTTTTATTAGGGTGAATTCACTAAGCCACATGTGAATTGTGTAAGTGTCAACTCGATAATGGAAATTGCTTTGTTTGAGAATTTATTCAAGGCTTATGGAGCATACTCCCAATCGATTATTGAATTAGTTTAACATGGGAGGCTGGCGACATTTCCTAATTTCAATGTGGGTGATCTCTGGATTTTTCCTTTATTTATTGCACCGTTAGGTTTTCTTCAACAAAGGTTCAACATTGTAGGACTCGAAGTATTGAAATTGGAGACTACAAGGAGACATAGAGAGATTTGTTCTAGGACGTAACACTAGAATCTATTTTATCTCACTTTGGTGATTGTGAGGAGAAATTTGGGTTTTTGAGATATGGTATTTGGGTTATTCAACTTTCAAGTTTTATAAGGGAGTAAGGAGAGTATCTCCAAGTCTCCTAACTCATGTAACTTTCTATCTATCTTGAAAATTTCTATGGTTGGATGTTTTGGGCATATATGTGGTAAACGCATGACTATTTTCATAGATTGGTTGGATAACAAATGTCGAATTTGATGTTGCTTTGAGTCAACTTATGTTCATCGTATTAGTTCTTGGGGTATTCCTGCAATATTGTGGTTGATTTAAATCTTTGTTATAATTATCAATTGTCTGCTCTAAGAATTATGGAGTAGGATCCCTTTGATTTTGATTTTAATAGTGGTGGTAACATTAACAAATAATTGCAGAATTAGTACTTTATTCTCTTTCAATCATTTGGGAAAAGAAACTCTTGGTAGGCAGGGTGGGTTTGTCCCTAGTTACTATTGGTAGCATATTCAATTGGGGTAGCATTGAAGTGGCTTTAGGAATCTATAACATCTATATAGTCATTGATGATCCTCTTCAAGCCCATGTGTAGAAATTATAAGAATAAATTATTTCTTTGAAAGTACATCATAACCATCTGATGTATAGTATGGCAACTACAATGGAGATACTTATTGAACATTGTAATATTCTTTTGAAATTGAATGATGAGGTTAGTTCCATCCACTAGAAAGTGCAAGATATTCAAACATCAATTGGACATCAAATTTTAGTACTTCTTCACACAGTACTTCAATGAACTCTCCTCCACGAGATGTCCCAAATTTGAATTTTCTAGTACAGGACATAGAATTGGGCTTAGGCCAAAATGTATTATTTTCTCATAAGGAATAATCTATATGGAATATAAAGTGTGTTAGTATTTGGGGGTATTTTGAAAAGGGTATACTTTCTAGTGATCTAGTATATGTGCTAAGTATAATTGGCATTTTGACATTATAATTTTGATAGAAGTCACTTTTTCTATTAGCCAACTAGACAACCATGCATTATTATGTTGTTTTTTATGTAATTGTTGCACCTTGAAGTCATATTTTAGTAATACAAATTATCATTCTATTTAAAAATAAATAAAGATACAAAATTATTATATAATTTTTTTAGTTTGCTTCTATCTCACTAGGTTGTCCAAGAGGCCTGAAATTAACACTTCCTTCTTTAGATGTTTCATATATTTGATTTCATAAAAAATTCCAATATCCTTAGTCCAAATTATGATCTGAATTATGAAAATGCATGCCATATTCTTAGTTTCCCTTGTTTTCATTAGATGTGGAAGTAAATAAATCTAAATATAAGCCATCTTCAAAAACTTCAATAGTTGTATAAGTAAATTCAAAAATTTGATGAGAATTGAATCTTACTAAACTTTATTCTTCATGAATGGAAGATGAAGAAGATATAAGATCGTGGTCTTGATCCTCATGGATGGACTCTTGTTCTTAAATAAGAACATGGAATGGATTTTCATTAATGTCTTCTTGGGATTCAATATGTGTTTAACTTCAATAGTTGGCTCTTGAGAAAGTCTTCATCTTCATGGTCATCAATCTCTTAACCTTTAGTGGTAGGTACTAAGGATACTTCTCCTTCCTTTGGCATGGATAAGGATACTTCTCCTTCCCTTGGCATGGATACTATGGCATGTCCAATAGACATATCAACTTTCTCATTTTCATGATGAAGTCCCAATGCTTAAGGAATAACATAAAAATTATGCAAGTGTAAAAATGTGTTTTTTTCTAAGATCGTAGAACTAATTCATTACTTCATCCTCAGATGTAAATGAAAAAACCATCATCCTATCACCCTCTTAAACAACATGAAAATGTCTCATAACTCTTCACAATTGATGCAATGTATTATAGAGTTGAATTACAAAAACCATGAAATGGTCTAATGATATCAAGCTAATCATAATTATAGTTGACATTTGGGAACAGTGGGATGCCCAAGAAATCTAATGGAGCACAATATTTGACACCCATTCATCTTTCTAACTTTGTCATATTTTCAAAATATCTACAAATGTACCCTCATACTTTTACCAATATGGATATAAAAATCTAAAAATAATATCTACAAATGTACCCTCATATTTTTACCAATATGGAACACACATGAATCACCAAGGTGAAAATTTAATGATTTCAAATGTTGCTTGTTTCACCCAATGAACAACAAGTTTTTAACACTGCAATAAGATAAATGATATTTTCTCTCAATGGATTCAACAAGATGAGAAATATATTCAAAATGAATATTCATCCAAAAATGTTGAAAATAGCAACAAGAAATGCTAAATATAGAAGTTCTAAATTTAGTACTGCTATAAATAGCATTTTGGGATACCTTCCTATTTTAGTCAGTCCCTAAACTAAAATAGTGAAGTAAAATTTGAATTTGATCTTAGCAGTTGTTTGTAAAATAATTAATTTATTCATCTTGAGTTAATTAGTTGTAGAAAATCAAACATGAAGTCTATGTGGGGACATGCAACAGTTTCTCCATTAATT
>APFE030556224.1:0-10182 GCA_000404065.3 Pinus taeda | reverse complement strand
AGGGGGCAACCTCCTTTACATTACATAAATGAACAATTCTTGGATGATTCAAATGACAAAACCTCCTTTCTATATATAGGAGTCTAAGGAGTCACAATATAATCTAGCCGACCTAATAATAATAATATAAAGCCACAAAAATAACAATAGAGGGATTCTATGGGGCACAGTAATAACAATATGGGGGCAATAGGGGCACAACAATATTAATAGGGGGTATAACTACAATAGTAATGGGGTAATCACTAGTATTATAGGGACCCAACAAGTATTATATGGAAAAGGGAAATATTCTTGAAATATTGTATGCATCTCATCTACTCTACAATTGAATAAGTTCTCACACAGAAATTGTATCTACATTTGACACTTATACCTCTTGTAATGCTTTTACTCTCCAAAGAATTGGTTTTTGGTACAAGAAAATATTACAACAATAGTGTCGATGTATCAAAATAACCAATGACATACTTGCGATGTAAAACCAAGCGTTGTGTCAAGTCATGCCATCATTCATCCACTTTGTTCTTTTTGTTGCTCAAAGACTTGTTTTCATCATTTTTAGATTCAATTCCACTCATCTTAGTAATAGTTTCTATAAAATCAATCTTTTTATTGCTTTGTTGCTTTCCTTCAGTGTCCTTAGATCAATATTCTTTATGTTTACATGTATCTTTTGTCTTCTTTTTCAACTTCTCATGTTTCACTAGGAAAGAGTCCTCTTGAGGTTGGTAATGAAGATGTTAGTTAGGCACTAAATGTGAATCATTTATCTTTGGCATACCCTTTTTAGCTTCATTTTCATCCTCCACCTTTGGATTTCCTAAATCCTATCAAACTACACATGCGTTCTCCACATTTGTATTTTTTTAGGCCTTTTTAGAAGCAAGTGCTTCATTGACATTTAACATTTCTATATTATTTTCAGTTGATTGAGATTCAGTTCCTTCGAAGAGTTTATTATTACATGACTATCACTCAGCTAGTGTCCTTGGCTCAAGTTTGTTATCACCACATTTTGAATTAGGGAATTTGGAATCATTATTTTCTCCAATTCCAAAGGGGATAATGAATTACTATGGAGAAAACAAATATGTCGTCTTACATATACACAAGTTCTCTTAATAATAGTTGCATACCTATTTTCAAGTTCATTTGTTCTGGTTGGGTTTTGTATTCAGTAGCTTGATACTTCAGAGATTCAATTGATTTATAGAGATTCAATGATTCATAGTTGTGTTTCAGTATTTCAGTTTTGATATTGGTTTGAGCTTATTGTTTGTGTGGGTCCAGTATGAAAATTTGATGAAAGGAGGCCTACAGGTTGTTTGATGATTGTTTGATAGGTGGATCTAGTCTAAAACTGTTAAGTCCCTATAATAATAGTGTAGTCCCCTTATTTTTATTGTTAATGTAGCCCCCATATTGTTATTTTTGTGCCCCATAGAAGCCACTATTGTTATTGTTGTGCCCTTACATTATTATTGTTATGTTGGTTTTAAGTGTATTATGACCCCTTAGACTTCTATATATAGAAAGGAGGTCTCGTCATTTGTATCATTCAAGAATTGTTCATTTATGTGATATAAAGGGGGTTTACCCATTGAAGAGACTAATTTTTAAGTCATTGATCTATCTCTTTTGTGATCTGGTTACATAACATTTGGTATCAAACCTTTGGATCATTAGGGTTTCTCTACTACAAACATGCCATCTTGGAATTGTCGCTATAACATTTTTTCTATGAAGATTCAAAAGATGAAATTTTTACCAAATGGATCAGAAATCCTCATGAACTTCTTGTGAAAATTGTAGATCTCGGTTTGCTATATTTTATGATATATGGCCCGACGAAGTTAGGGTTTTTGCATGGTCTAGAATTCATTCTCAAATAGGTGACCTTAGGAAAATTGCCATAACTTCCTATATGGGAAATGGATTTGAATTTCGTAAAACATGACCAAAATTGTATGAAATTTAGTATTTTGTATATATTTTTCGCGGCTGAAAGTCAAAACAGTGACACATGGCACTCTGTACAAGTTGGATCTATTGAACCAGTCCTTAATTAGGCCATCATGGGAGATTGCACATAAGTTTATCTTAAAGAATCCAAATTTGTTCTGACTTGTGAAATTGGAAATAAGATTTAGAGAGCTACCATAGGACCAAATTTCAGACCTTGGAGAGCCAAAATCACAAAGATACAAGATTTCCAATATCTAGCTCCAAAAAAGAAGGGAAAAATGTGTGTATATTTTTTTAATTTGCATAACTTTTGCTTGAAGAAACAATTTGATGTTATTCAAAGGGAATAGAGAAGAAAACATATCCTTATTTAATTTCCATGTGCCTTGAAACAAAAAAATGGGCACACCTAGTAAGCAACCAGGAAGCTCTAACATGATGCATGAAGAAGAGCAATAAATGCAACAAGATATATCAAAGTTACAGGACCAAGTGCAACAAATTTCAAGAGAAACCAAAAATTAATTGGGGGTGATGAATGTTAAGATGGATGGTTTAGTCAAAAAATAAAAGGATACATGGATCATTTAAAAGGGTATATGGAAGGTTTGAAGGAAGGGTTGACAAAGTTGCTACAAGAAAAATTTCCTAGTGATGACAAGGTAATCCATAAAAATCATGATGAGGATAAAAGGAATATGAATCATTATTTTAGAGACTCCAATGCTGGGTTTAAGACTCACCACATTCCAAATATCAATATGAGGAATTTTGATGGCAAGGATCCAGTAACCTGGATACTACATATGGAGCAATAATTTGATCTCTAGGATGTGCAACACACACACAAGGTATGAATTGCATCTTTATATTTAGAACCCAATTAGTTTGTATGGTATCGATGGATTTTTTCTCGTAAACCACTTGTCACTTGGTAAATTTTTATGGATGAAATGATAGCACATTATGATGATACAAATAACAGCACCTTCTTTAGCCAATTGATAAATCTCAAACAAAAAAGTTCAATGGCAAAGCACATTGAGGACTTCCAAAAATTGTATATCAGGGTTACTGATATTCCATAGGAGCATAGGATTGATTTCTTCATAGGTGTTATCACCAAAAAATGATCACCTAACGAAAATTTTAGGGGTGAATCTTAGCCCACGGGCGAAATTTCAGTGGTTTTATGTTTTGGAGGGCGAATTTTTTATATTACACCCATTTTCTATAGTTAGCCCAAAAATTATTTAAAAAATAGATAATTATTATATTTTAGCCAATAAAAAATAAGCACAAATAAGCCATCAATCCCTGATTCACCTGGTTTGAAGGTCATATTTACATGTATCCCCCGATTTCATGTCACATTTGTTTCTAATCACTTTGATTTCCAGTAACAGAACTGGTTAGGGGATGTTTCGCCCTATACCACTCTAGAAATCGAGGGTAGGGTTAAGTTATTTGTCCTCCATAGAGAAGGGTTACCGACTCTTCTATTGGGTTTTTGAAGGTTGTTGTTTCACTTCTTCTATATCCTGTTGGGATAATGGCTACTAATCATTCTCAATATATCCCTCAATCGACCCAATTTGTGGGATATTAACCAAGCACCAAATGATCTTATTGAACGATGGAATGTGGGTGGCCAAAGTTTCCTTGGATTTTAGGGGTTTTCTATTTGATTTGTTTGTATAGATTTGTATGTTTAGATTGCAATCCTCATTATTGAGTTGCAGGTGTGTAGGAGTCCCCTATATCAGTGATTTTTTGTACCATAGATGATCCTACATGTGCGATATTCTTGTTCTCTGTATATTCTCTGCGATTCGAGCCCAATTCAACAATGTGAAGGAGGAATAGGACTGGTGAGCCACAAAAATACTAAAAACCTTTACAGTTTACTAGTCATCTGTGAATTTTATTATACCTTGAACAAAGTAATCAGGGAGCACACCTTGATCAAAGTTTCCTTGGAAGAGGACCTCCTGTTTCTTGCATAGTAAACCCTAGATGAACATATCCAAATTGTGTAAGAAGGTTCCTATCTGTGGTGATGCTGCATAGATTTGATGAGATTATGTTTGTGTGCTTGCATCAGAAGTGTTTACCAAACCTTGAACTATAGTGATCTACTTGTTAGAGATCACCATCAGCCTGGAAAAAGTGAGTTAGGGTTTAATAAATGATAGCTAGGGTTTTGTTTATTTGCATTCATTGTTTAGTTGGTTTCTTGAAGAATTAATTGATAACAAAAATTCATAGTATCATTGGATAGTGGATTTTAGTAACAATGATTGTAGAATCTTATGAAATACATATTTGTGATTGTACAAATGAAATTTCAAGCTTATTTTTTATTTCGAAAATTGGTTTTACACTTTCTTTTCAATAATACCTTATGTATGTGATGAAAAAATTGGAAGTTGTAAGTTGAGCAGAACTGTAATTATGCGATGCATATAATTTTCATGCCAAATGTTGGATGGAATACTGAAGAGATATGTAGTTTCATGGAATGCAATGCTTGTACGATATGCCTAGAATGGGTATGCCAGCGAAGCCCTGTGTTGGGTATACGACCAAAGTCCCACATTGACTAGAAGTGGGGAGGATCATGGGTATATAAGGATGGACAAATATCTCCATTGGTATGAGGCCTTTTGGGGTAAGCCCAAAAACAAATCCATGAGGGCTTAGGCCCAAAGTGGACAATATCATACCATTGTGGAGATATGTGGTGTCCAAAGTCCTTACAAGTGGTATCAGAGCCAAGTTTCGAAGTTAGCCAAGTGGATGAATCCTCGGAATAACAAACGAAGGTGGTGGGCCCGGTAATATCACGATGGGATCCATGGATGAGCTTAGTTAGATAGGCGGTGTGCTCCGGATTCTTCATGGACGTGTCCTAGTCCCAACACGATGAAGAGGAGTTTGCCTCGGATAGAGCAAGCTCTCTAGGCAGGTGGTGCTCCATGTAAGGCGTGTGCTTCCAACGCATTGGAGTGGTAAATTCTGGTTGGTAGAGAGTGGATGGATGGATAATCATTTGAGGGGAGGCTTGATGGTCCTTTGTTCAAGTAGAGGATTGTTGGGTATACGACTAAAGTCCCACATTGACTAGAAGTGGGGAGGATCATGGGTATATAAGGATGGACAAATATCTCCATTGGTATGAGGCCTTTTGGGGTAAGTCCAAAAACAAATCCATGAGGGCTTAGGCCCAAAGTGGACAATATCATACCATTGTGGAGATATGTGGTGTCCAAATTCCTCAAGTTTACCTAACAATTCCCCCCTTAAACTTGACTTGGGGTTCCTTGACTAACTCCAGCCAAACTTGCTAAGTGAGACAATCCCGCTCACTCTAGCTCTTACCCCCCTCAGAGGTTTTTACCTGGGGTATCGTTAACCCTACATCCCCCCTATCACCTAGGTCTAACCCAGACTTTATCGGTGATTACCGAGGGGTATACATGCCTTACCAGGTAAACTTCTATCAAACCCCACTCAACTGTGAGCCCAACTAGGACCTTGTAGATTCCAGCACCGGTGGCCTCACGTAGTAGAAAACGAACAATTTTCAAAGCCTCATGAAAAATTTTCTTCTGCTGACCTTCTTTAAATAGCCGCATGAATCCCGACCAATATATCACAAATGCACTGATATGTAAAAAGGTTGCATTGATTTCATTAGGCACTATAAACCCCTGGCATCAAAGAATCCTTTTGAAGCCAATATCTAGCTCTGATACCAGTTGTTAAGAAATTTATTGCATAACATAAATAATTACTGAGAGGAATAAATATAAAAATAACCAGCAACAGCCATAAACACATAAACACAAATGTTTATTCGAGAAAACCCCAAATCTGGGGAAAAACCCAACCATAATGAAATTTCATTATTCTTGGCCAAAACTCTGGCCAATCCGACCAAGTGAGCCTTCACCACTCACCTCTAGGTCTTACAGTACAATGAAGTCCTTCCAGCCTTTTATAAGCTCCATTACATATAATACCACGGGTAGAATACTATGGGTGCACAATACCATGTGCCCCAAAACCATCACTGTTTAACCTGGTCAACTTTGACTCTATCCTTAGTCAAGTTTACCTAACACCCTGGAGCTCTTCAAGCAAATGCATCATGTGAACATGAAAACCAGTTCAGTAATGATGGCATCTTTAATCTAGGCATGTACTCATTTAGGAGCCTTGCCACAAGGCCAGTGGATCCATGAATACATTGTTCACAATATAGGGTTTGAGTGGGATGTGTTCGTGGGGAGTTCTCTAATAACTATGTATGCTAAGTATGGGAGTAGAGAGCTTGCACACCAAGTTTTTGACAAAATTCTTGAAAGAGATGTTGTAGTATGGAATGCAATGATTGATGGATATGTTGAGAATGGAAATGTTAATGTACCTTTAACACTCTTCCACGAAATGCGGCTTGCACAAGTTACACCTGTCTCAGTCACCGTGTTGAGTGTGGCACATGCATGTGGTCATTCAGGATCCCTTTGGCATTGTAAGTCAATTCATGCTTATGTTATTAAAATGGGATTCAACATAGATGATGCTTTGGGAACTACTCTAATAGACATGTATAGAAAATGTAGGAGTATAGAAATTTCATGGCAATTATTTAACAAAATGTTAAAGAGAAATGTTGCCTCATGGATTACAATGATCACTGGGTATGCCTAGCTTGGATGTGTTAATGAGGCATTAACATTTTTCTATCAATTGTGGTTAACATACATGAAACTAGACTCAATCACCATGGTGCATGTTCTGCTTGCATGTCTCCAAGTGGGAGATTTGCGACAGAGAAAGTGGGTTCATGGCTACATAGTTAAAAGTGGATTTGATTCAAATGTTGTGGTAGAAACTAACCTTATAAATCTCTATGTAAAATATGGAAGAATAACTATTGCACGCCAACTGTTTGACAAAATGTCTAAAAGAGACGCCTTTTCCTGGAATGCAATGATTGTTATCTTTTCCCAAAATGGACATGGAATTTAGTCAATAGCACTTCTTAATCAAATGCAACTGGAGTATATGAAACCTAATTTTGTTATTACGGTGAGTGTGCTCCTAACATTTTTTAATCTAGCAATTCTACATCAATGCAAGTGGATCCATGGTTATATCATTAAAAGAGCATTTGAGTCAAATGTGCATGTGGGGAATTCCCTTATAGACATGTATGGAAAAGTGGAAAGCATAGATTTTGCATTCTGTTTCTTCAACAAAATGCCTATAAAATATGTGGTCTCATGGACAACAATGATTGCAGGATATGGAATGCATGTCTACCAGGGAAAATTTTAAGGATGAAAATTTATCTTAAAGCTTAGCAACCTTGGTGAATCTTACTAGTCCCTAATATCCAAATTTTAGTGTTTGATGATAATCCTATTAATATATATATATATATATATATATATATATTTATATATATTATATATTATATATATATATTATTATTATAATTTTATATTAGATAATATATAATATTGAGATTTTTAAGGTAAAATAGTTTTATACTATAAAATTTGGGCAAATTCATTTTTAGAAAAATTGAAATTGGTGAATTTTTTTTTTTTCAAAAAAACATGGAATATTAGCCCACCTACGAATATTAGCCCCTAAAATTTTCCTTGATGTCTACTGTGATGATGCCCTTGCTTTATTTTGGAAAATGCAACAGATAGGATTGCAACTTGATGGGATCACTTTTATTTGTGTCTTTTCTACATGCATCCATGCAGGTATAATTGATAAGGGATGGAAAATATTTGATATGACGATTCAATATTGTTGTATTACAACCAAGATGGAGTACTATGCCTGCATGGTTGACCTTTTTGGTCGCTTTGGGCTTATGGATAAGGCATACGATTTTATTGAAAATATGCCATTACAGACCAGTATTAGTGTATGGGGAGCCTTGTTGAATGCTTGTAGAATTTATGACAATACTTATCTAGGAATACAAGATGCATAACACCTTCTTGAATTGAAGCCTGAGAATTATGCATGTTATGTGTTGTTGTCATACATCTATGCTACAGCTGGCAGGTGGGATGATGTAGCAAAGGTGAGAAAAATAATGACCGAGATGGGTTTGAAGAAGACTCCAATATTCAACTCGATTGAGGTAAACAACAACGTGGATACATTCTTTGTGGGAGACAAATTACACCTAGAATCTGAGAAAAATTATGGAATTATAGATTCTTTATATGGGGAGTTGGAGGCAGTAGGGTATGTTCCTAACACAAATTTGTGTTGCATGACATAGAAGAGGAAACAAAAGAACATATGCTCTACAGTCATAGTGAGAAGTTGGGTATTGCATTTGGGCTTATCAACAGATATCCAGGAATCACTATCTGAATTATGAGAAACCTTTCATGTATGTAGTGATTGCCAGAGTGCTCCTAAGTTGATCTCTAAGTTTGTTTTTTGGTATATTATTGTGAGGGATGCAAACCATTTTTACCATTTCAAGGACAATTTTTTTTCTTGTAGAGACAGTTGGTGACACTAACTTAAAAAAGTAACATGATCGAGCAAACTCATATATAGATAGGGCCTACCTTTTCTTCAAGCATGCACAGATAATTCTGACACATGATTGGCTACTAAGACTCACTAACTCGAAATCAAGCTGGATAACAAGTAACAAGTATTATATCTAAGTCTCACTAACTCAAAATCGAGCTTGATGTCAAATAACAAATATTATGTTCAGTTTCTATAGGCTTATGTATATTGCTTGCCTAGAATCAATGCTTTTGACTGTAAATGGTGGTTTTATTTCTAGTAAAATATCGATGTGCATTGGCTTTGACAAGGAAAATTATTGTATGAGATGCCTATAATACCTATAGTCATGAGAAATATACATAGATATCCCGTAGCATACTCGGAGGATTTCTAGTAAAATATTTTGGACTATATCTGTAATGTAAAGGTTGCACTCATTATCATCATGCAATTTATTGATTAATTGTATATGTTAGAGTTCCAGAATTATTGTATATGATATTTCCAAATCAGCTTTTATATGGACATATTGTATCTCTGTATCAGCTGTATCACAAAAATGTGAGTTGAATTTGAAATGAGATTGTTGCCAATTTAAATAACATTAGAGACTGCAAGTTAACTGATAAGTTCATTAACATTTCCTTTTCTCAAAATTGTTTCAATCTATGATTGTTTATATAATCGTTTTACAACTTGTATATTTTTATAGAGAATTTAGCCAAGGGAAATTAAATCATTTCTATGTTGGACTAGTGTTGAATCTCCTGATGGTATATTGACATCTTTTCTGAAGAAATTTTAGACAATAGTTTCATGGGCATTGTGAATTTTAGATGTTCTCTGATACACACAACAACTCCCTGCTTGTCAAGTCCAGTGCAATTAACATCTTCAATCAAATTTATCAAGTCATCCATATGCAAATATGGAGTATGAAATAAAACCATCTTTATCATCTCCTTTTAATCCAAACTAAGTCTTGCAATATCTAGATTGTCTGCAATGGATTTTCTTAGTGATCCAGGCAGATCTCAAGACACCAAGGGCATGAAAAAGGCTCAAAATTCAAAGTGGTAGAAAGGCAATTATCTTGACATCAGATCGAAGTGCTCGCTGCCCTGATTCCAACGATGTGAATGGCACTCCAATCCGAGTCTGAATGAAGGAGATAAAAGCAGTCAAAGTTTTAGGTTGACTTGCTCATGTTGGAAATAGTCCCATTGCATAGATCTTTTCATTCTAAATCTACTACAACTTGAATGGGCTAAAATGGACTTCGGATGATGAAGTTATCGCAAAAAGGAAGTTTGCCTTTGTTCCTTTGAAAAAGGAGGCACTTCTTTTGAAAATGGGCTTAAAGCCTTATAAAGGAAAATCGCAATTGGAAGGGTTCAGAGGGTGGACTTAAGGCTAGGTAGAAGGAACCCCTGATCGACGATCTCCGACTTATCCCAATCGGGGGCAGGCTGTATGTGATATCGGGAACTAGACCATGCGACATGTGATTACTGATATTGATGTCGGCGATCAACGTCAGTGTATGCCAAGGTATAAGGGAAGAACCCTTGGGCAGTAGCGATTGTGATATGCTGATAGAAACGTGCGATCTTCTCCGTTAGATTGGAAAATAGATCAACAGTCAGG